>JBAIZZ010000173.1:1879993-1907318 GCA_037355905.1 Heliconius aoede | reverse complement strand
AATTTCGAAAAGGAGTATTTCAATTCAAAAAAGGGGGCAGCGACGTATATGGCTGACCGGGGCTTGGCTCCATTTTGACTACAACCGGTTGTGTTATATCAGAGTGACGATCCATCTCATAATGCTTTTCATGTTGGACCATACCGCATTTGTCGTAGTCTTCAGATGGTGCGGCGTACCGAGGTGGTTCCTCTTGCAAGGCACACGATGAGTATTTGTCCTCGTGTTCATGGGTCCGATATTCCAATTTATCATCATGACCATGTGTTTCCATTTGAGGAGAGTGAGCAGCTATCATAGGATAGTCCCTAACGCCAAGCGGCGGTGGACTTCCTTCACCGTATTCGTAAGAGTGACGCGGTGCAAACATTTGGCCATCATGTCCATTGAGCACCGTCGTATAAGAATATGCCGGTTGAGTGTTAAATCCAGGGTAGCCGCTACTGCCAGATGACAATAAATGGTGTGAAGAAAGCTCGTATGAATGTTGGTATGACCATGAGTCTGCAGGAGCTGGTAATCCATTTTGTGGGAATGCAGGTAAGTTCCCTCCGATACCAGAAAATCCACCACCCAATGTTGTAGAACTCGGTGAGCTTGAACCAATATAACCAGTCTTTCTTGGAGGCTCACGTTTACGCCACTTTGCTCTTCTATTTTGGAACCATACCTATTACAAAACAAAATAAATATATAATTAAAAAATATATTATTTTTAAGAATAAAATTTATCAATAACTATGACACCAAACGTTTACATGATGCGTATAAAATAGAATGTATGTAAATACGTAGTAGGTATATTATTTTTATTATATTTCTCATTAATATATGGATAATTTCATATAAAACTAACCTGCACTCTTGATTCAGATAGATTTAGTTTCAGAGCTAGTTCTTCTCTTGCAAAAACGTCGGGATATGGAGCGCGTTCGAACGCCCGCTCGAGCTCTTCTAATTGATAAGCGGTGAACGTTGTCCTATGAACAAAACAAAAATTATTCGTCTTTTTTTTTAAAAAAAATACTTCCAGGTCCAATAATCGTCAGCTAAGCAAATACATCAAACTACCCTCCATTACAAAAGAATCATCATCCATCCATTACAAAAGAATCATCGCAATCGGTTGGTGTGATATTGAGTTAGTTAATCGTCAAATTATCGCGCACATACTCAATGCAAATTTGACACTCATATTATTTCCTCATGGATAACATTGTCCGAAATGAACTAAATTAATATGACACCACAAGGGTTCCAAATTAAAAAAGAATAATCAAAATCGATTCACCCCTTCAAAAGTTCTGACGTAACAAACATAAAAAAAAATAGTCTAAAAATTCCATTTACAGAATAAGTAAGTTAGAAAATAATAAAGTACAGTCAACAATTAATTAAAAATTCGTGAATAAATAAAACTGTTATCATCCCGCGGCGCATCTAACATCTGACGCGTGCAATATGGCTGCGGGCACGCGCGGAAATTGATTGAGCGTGAAGCTAAATCCACCCCTGTTGCGTGTGAGCACCCAGCACCTCTTATTTCTACTCAATTGACGGCACTTTTGATGTTGTAGTGGAATGCCATTTATAATTTGTTTGTATATTTATAAATATTGACAAAAATAACAATTTTAAGCTTTTACTTTAACCAAGCAGCCTACCTTTGATGAATATCATGTTTATAAAATATAATTAATATACAATGTGTGAAAAAGTAACGGCTTCGCGTAAATTATAATTTAGAATTTCCTTTCATTACATTCTTAATACTTTTCCCTTATCGTGGCTAGAGATTCGTGTCTGATAAATCAATTGGCACCCCGCAGGGATACGGGTCATTATAATGATGAAACATTATTGAAAGAAACTTAGACGTCAGTCATTTTTTTCCAATCGATTTGTTCTATTTATGAAATAATATATAGAGGCCTGGTTGTGAAATATTTTGAAGTGAAATATTTATTAAAATTTATATGCACATATAAATTTTATTAAATATTTCATTTCCTCGAGTGCGGATCGAACCCACAACCAGGCCTATATATCAATTTCTTCGTTCTGGTGTTTAGACAAAGCGCGGTGTTGAATTCCGCCACTCAAGACGCAATGCCTTCTGAATTCGGCAGAAAGTGGAGAACAGAGTGTTTTAACTTCGTGCTCCCTCTACCTACTGCTGTGTGTGGAGAAGATGATTTAATTATTTTCTTGAACTTTTGAAAATGTAATAACATACGCGCAGTAATTATTATTATAAAAAAGGTAATATTAATTGATATATATAATATTCTTAATCGGACTTTTAGAGCTATGAAAAGATAAAGACTTAGCGTATTTTTTCCTCTACCATTACAAGAGAAGAAATCCTAAGTAAGTAATCTATACACCTGTTGCTACTATCAAGAGTTTTCGGATAAATACACCAAAATATTTAAAGTATTTAATATTAATTTCTTTCATAGACACTATCATGTCAGATACATGTACCATCTGTCCTTAATATCATGTTATGTAAAATCATCCTATTAGTTATGCATTAGGGTGTGTATCGAAAGGTACAAAAAGTAATTGGTAATATTTACTTTTCAAATTAACTATTACCTTACCTTCAAACTTCAAAAATCATATTATTATTGGGACGTATTATTTGAATTATTCATAATAAATCATGCTACAACGTCGTAGCATCATGTCGTCGCTTTTTCGTAGCACCACACCCAGCAGTAGTGTCAAAGATGACTTTGCAACTTATAAGTATTATTTAGCTATTATTATTAAGTATTTATTATTTTTATTTTTATTATTATTATTATTAAGTATTTATTAGCTATTAACACAATCAGTCCTAATAAATGAATAAGTAAGTCATTTTACAATTTTCTATAATAACTAAAAGTGGACTATCATTTATTTATGTAATGTATATTGTTACGTACCTTGTTTTCTTTTTCTTGATGCCATTATTTTCGCTTTTTTTCTTGTCACTTTTTTTTGAAGTTGAAGGAGGTGGCGGTGGCGGTGGATGCTGAGCATGAGTTGTAGGAACCGTCTCAACCGCTTGCAACAGCAATGGCTCCTCCTTACGCTTTTGGTCGTTGCCGGCGTAGACCGGCAGATCTTCGCGGTACTGCAGCTCACCACCAGCGCCCACGACCACTTGCACCTGCCGATCTTTGCTGAAATCGCTGAACATATGGTCTTCAAAGGTTGGTTGGTCCATGGCTCCGCTGCCCTCGAAGGCGCATTCGTACCGAGGCCCGGCACCGCCGGTGCTGTCCCCGCACACGTACATGTAGCCGTCGGTGGCAGGCGGGTGCACGCCCGCTACCTCCGCGCCAACCTCGCTCGGCTCCGTCGCGGCCGCCTGCCTGCCGCCTGCCTGCCGCTACCTCGGACTCTGGGCTCAGTGAGCCCGGTTCACGATTGAATTATCAACTCAGATATTAAACAATTGAAGCTCATTTAGTTTAGTGCGCGGGATCGACGCTCGCGCCGTTCGTTTCGTCGTGTCCGTTCTGGTTAAATGGCTTTAATCAACTTTAACGAACTAACCGAATTTGCTCTGCGGTTGGTCAATTTATATTTCCATAATACGACGCTCCAACGACCACGAGAGCCAATGAGTGACGACCATGAGCTGACTGAGCTCGACGGACGTGCGTACCAGAATGCTATTATATTTCGTAGTAGATGAGCCGAAGTGAGATATTGGATCGGGCGAGGCGGGCGTTTAGGACGATAGCGCACCACGGAGACGGCCAATGGAGTCGCTCGGCGGCCACACGGCCACACCCCCGGTGCTGGTCCGGGAGTCGTCTCCCTCGAGGCGGCGCGACGTGTGGCGCGAGCTGCGGGCGCTGTCCCAGCTCACGCTTTCGACTAACGCATCATGCGGGATTCCCACAAACTTGGCCGATATGTTGTTTGTTTCAATAGTACTGTAGGGTGTAAACGCCCACATCATTACTTTTGAAAGTCCATGGTTTTTATTATAAATCCGTATCAACAGCACTCACATGTCCATTTCATGATTTATAGCCGTGGGAAATTTTATATTATGCTATATTTAATTTGTCTTTAAAATTATTTGTAAGAGAACAAAATAAAACGATACGTTTATTCATGGAAAAATATAACGTGATTAGTGATAGAGTCCTCGCGGGCGACATGTTACGCTGCAACTGATGCCGCCTCTACGATCAACTCTACGATCGCTTAATTATTAATTAACAGTTATTGTAGAAGATTATTAATAAAACATTCGCCCTGACTATTGGCACTTAGATTAGCGTCGAGGGGGTAATGGCGCATTTCAACAATTTCGGTTGTTATTTAATTGAAGTCAATTTAGATGATCAGAGTCTATTTAGGTTGGTGCTGGCACTCGCCAGCGGGATCTCTCCTTCATTGGGCTCATTGGTGACTTTCAGACAACACGAATTGCACTCTCCGATGCACTTTTGAGCGCATTTGCACTGATTACGTCTTATAAAAGTGGGCCGTGAAGTTAACGTAACATTAAAGTCAGCTATGGACGTGGACGTTCGTTTGTTGAGTGAAGTACATGTAAAGTGGTGGCACATTGCTATGTGCTAAGTGCTGTAGCTGTACTGTGAAATTTAAATGGTATTAGCATAATGTAAACATGTGAATAGCAGGTAATAGTGAAAGACGACATTTTAGACGCAGAAACATACATAAGTGGCTTAGATATACTAAAATATGTAATGTGAGTATTAACTTAATTTATTCAGCCCATTATAGTGTTTTCAATTGATATTTTATTTATTTATTTATTCTCCTTTAAGTGATTTTTTATTATATTAACTTCTAAACATTTATAGTACTTTTGTATTTGCTTGATATTTAAAACAATAAAGGGCTTCGACAAGTAAAAAGATCATAGTTAATCGTATAGGTATTGCAGATAAGTATCTTTAGGTATACAAGTGGATGGTAGCTTACGCAGCGACTATTCACTTTCATCCTGATTTGCCACTTTAGGTATGAAATGTATTCAACGTAGCATCAGAGTCTCTCGTTCTCGTAGCAACGCAATTTTCTATTGTTCGCGTTTCCGTTCTGCATTTGAATACTAAAATTCAATCATTTAGGTATTTTAAACAAACTTTGTGATTTATATAATAAATAGATTAAACATTACATTAAATACTTTAGTAGGAGTAGATTAAATATTTTCAAAAGTATTCGATTTTTATTATATTACAATTTCAAAGTAAAAGAGTTAGTAGTACCTAAAATATTATTATTGTGTAAGTAGATATCTCAATATGTAGGTACATATTAGTAAAATATTATTAATATGTACCTACATATAGATATACTTATCGAGGACATTAAACAATATTAAAAAATTGCCTCGATCACCATTTAGGAAAATATCGAAATTAAATTTATTTTTATTTCCCGGTGAGACAGTGTAGCGATGACGTCCAGCCAGTCAGAATGTCTGAAATAGGGCTTCCTGCTTCCCGCAACTTCTATTTATTATTTAGTGGAGGGAAATTACCATAGGTAGATGATCGACCTACAGTAATTTCCCTCTCTCTCTTCGTTCTCTACGGGAACGGGAACAACGAGATTTTAGGAAAGTAATATATTACTTATGTAATTCCGTGGACTATTATATAAAACGCATCCGCGGACGAAGTTGCAAGCTACAATTCCTTAAGTAATTAGCTTCATAAACTATAATAATAATATATTATGGAACTGAAAACAAAGAAAAAAAAAAAATTACTACAGCAGTTGTCCACACACATCGTTTGCGTAGACTTTGTAGCTGTGATATACTATTTATATTAGCCATCCTATGTCATCAAGAATAAAACCAAAATTTTTGCTAGGAAATCATTTATTATAGTTACTGTAGTTACTGTAAACTAATTGTAGAGTTATTGTAAACTACTTTTAGTAATTCAATATTTTAGATAGCTTTACTATATGATTCTCATATATCGAATAAGAATGTCCATTATGCTGATTAATTTTTTATGTTTTATGTTGATTAATTTTTTCAACAATATGGACACTATATTATATAGCTATATATATTATAGTGTCCATAGCTACCTTTTATTAACCACATTATGACCTTTTTAGAGTTCTGTACTTTTAAAAAAAAAAATTTTTGTCTGTTTGTCTGTCTGTCAAGACCTTTTATCTCAGGAACGCTTATAGATATCAAGTTGAAATTCAAACTTTATACTCAGATCTACGGCCCTATGATTTTCTGATAAAAAATATGTTTTCATTTAGTTAGAAAAAAGATATGGCCGGTTATATCGCAAAAAACGCGTATTTTAACTCTATAAAGGGCATCAATATTCATAGGGTATTTCCGGTTGATCTAAAATCGTGTTATTCGGTAGTTAAATACTAAAAAAATAATAGCTTTAAAAGAGGGGCAAATTTTGATATTAAAGCTGCTACTTCAAATGAGGTATCTGATGAAATGGCTCTGGCTAGGCTAAGCCTGAATTTCAGAAAAAAGAGCAACGAAGGAGCGCGACTCGACGAAAACATCCACAAGAGTCCGTGTCTCCTTATACAGATTTTTTAAAGATGGAGTTTTTTTTTTAAATTTTTTTAGACACAGCCCCATCAAGTTAGAGTTCCTTTGATTCGTCTTGCTAACTAGTGAATATGACTAGTGAACATTTCGAATTAAAAATACCAAAAAAAAATTAAAATATATATATATTAAAAGCAAGCTTTTATTATTTGTTAATAAAATGAACTAAAAAGTAGAAAACTAAATTAACTTTACACCTTAATTAATAAATCTTTCCGTTTGTATCACAGTAACAATTTTATAAATAGTAAAAGTGTGTAACAATTTGATGGTACAATTAAGAACATTCAGCACCTTCTTTTTCTTTGTCCTCAAAATTTGCTGACTTCTTTGAGACCTTGGATCATGAGCTATGACAAAACATATCTAAACTGACCAGCAAATTGTATTCCACCAAGAAGATTTTATGAAGATAAATGTCGGCTTTTGTAGCATATCTCAAGCAGCCACGAAGTGTTTGCACTTTCTATTGAATTATTCAAAATTATGAAAATAAGTAGTTCATGATTGAATGTATTGATCTGTTGACAAATACAGCATATTAAAAGTATTCTAGGTGGTATGCAAGCGAAGGAGAGTAGTTTCGAATCCTTAATAAAATTGAATATAACCTTTATAAATTAAAATAAATAAGGTCATTGTGGCGCAGGGGCACAGTAAGCAAAAAAAAAGGATTGTAAGCGCGACAATTGTGGATTTGATTCCGATTCGAGGGAATGCAATATTTAATATTTTCATTTCTTCGCTCGGTAACGAGGCAGAGCAGCGACTAAAAAGTATTGACAAAACTAATTTCCAAATTTCAACTAAATTTTTTGAAAATAATTTTTCCTACAAAATTTTAACAACCACTATGCGTACATTATGAAAATGGAACTCCCTAAAAAGTTGAAATAGACGTTAAGTAGAGTTATTAAGGCCAAATTAATTAGTTAGCTTATTCAAGTTTAAAAAGAGTTCGATAAAATTCAAATTTTCAGTAATTCCTTTTTCAAACCCCCATAGCTTAGGAAATCAATTTCTTTTTTTTTCTAAAAAGTATTTAATTATCCTTGGTGTGCCAGTCATTCCATATTCATTTAAAAATTTAAAAAATATCATCATAGTTCTTAAAACTTTTCAATTTCAATAGGTACTTATTTACTAAATCATTAGTAGGTATATAATATTTTACTTTAAATTTAATGATTTCTGAAATACCTCTGATAAGCAATTTTCGAGTGATACTAATTCAAGTTCTTTAAAGAAACACTTATGGAAATACAAAACGTCTTGTTTTAAAATCTAATAAGCCATTTCATAGCTTAGACTAAGTTGTAGTTTGTTCCTATTGGTGGTCACTTAGCCATTTCCTTTTAATATTTATGATAATATTTGTAACAATAAAAAAATTATAAAAATACAACAAAGTCTAATGTCAATTTTCTCGAACGAATGAACATATAACGAATCTACATATAATAAAGTATACACAAGCAACAAACAAACTAAGATACAGACGACAGCCGTGTGGTCCCGGCTTAGAATAGGATCACCCTGGTACTGTCGGTGTCGTAAGAGGCGACTAAAGTACGTGTGGTAGAGTCACGTCGCCAGTAATGGCAACACGCATGGGCAGACTCGACCGGATTTAATACCACCCCCGGCATTTAAAACCGGCGTGAAGTAGTGGCCCTTGCCACTGCGTTTCGCATTAGCCCGCCCCGGTGCCCTTCATCTCCACCCTAAAGGCTGGCAACGCACCTGTGGCTCCTCTGGTGTTGATCCTGTGGCTCCTCTGGGGTCGTGGGCGGCGGTGATCACTTACCATCAGGTGACCCGAACGCTCGTTAAAACGCTCCCATAAAAAAAAAAAAAAAAAAAAAAAAAAAACATACTGTGCTGAACATACATTGTTTACAAATGAAAAACAGCAATTTAATATACGATAACAATTTTATATCTCATATTTATGATCACGTTAGACGAAATATATTAATCTTGAACGTTTTATCCGTTCATTCAACTGTCGCCTGCGGTTTTAATTTTCTTCGTTCAATTAAGTATCGCTTAGGTATGTGCTGCATCTACCTTCAGGCATATTTATAAATTTTTATTATCTAGTTCTACTAATAATTATTAATACTAATATAATTTGGGGTCGTCGCGGCACAGAAGAAAAAGCGTATGATTGTTGTGGGTTGAATCCCTAATCGGGGGAATGAATTATTATTTATTTATTGCGGCGTTGAATTCTGCCACTCAACACGCAATGCCTCCAGACTTCGGCAGAAAGTGGGGAACGGAGTGTCTTAACACCGAGGTTCTCTCTGCCTACCCTGCTATATGCAGAATACAGTGTAAAGTTGAAAAAAATATTATAAATGTGAAAGTTGGTGAGGATGTATGTTTGCTCTACTTTCACGCAAAAATTTTGATTTATTGTATCGAAATACGTTTTTGGAGATATAAACGGTCATATCTTTTCTTAAGCAAATGTAGAAATCCGTCATCCGAAATAAAGAAATCTGTTCTCAATCAAATGAAATCCGCCCAAATTTGCAAATATTGGAAGAACTCAAGTTCTGCCAATATTAATATATAATAATATAGTTCTTTTCTATATAATAATATAGTAACAAACGTAAGTAATTTATTTTTATTTGTTTATTATTTAAGATAATTTATCTTCTCGAGTCGAGATCGAACCCACAATCCTCACGTTTAGTTTAGCTTATCCTGTATCTTTGCGCCACGACGACTTCAATTAAAACTTTTTTTCCCATTTCTCGCTGTATGCTACATTTAATAGAGTAGGCACTAGGTATAGAGAACTTGAGAATGCAGTGTTTAGACATGCCGTGCATATAAAAATATTTTCATTCCACACTTGAAGACGCAGAAACCGATAAAGAGAGAAACAGATTGACACAGAAACTGCCGAGTTCTTGACGCATTACTTATTCAGTATCGGAACTCGACGACGCGTTTTGCCTCCTTACCAGAGCCATTAAATGCCTTCATTTCACCCAGTGGGAATAGAATCCACAACTGCCGTGTCTACAGTCACATGTCTGTGCCCCTGCGCCTCGACAGTCTCATTAAAACTTATGTTTATTTATAATTTATTAATTAATTATAATATATTATATACATAACATAATTACAAAACAAATCGTCGCTTTAGTCACTTAATAATTTTCGGTCTTTAAATTATATATATAAGTAATGTATTATTATTAAATAATAATAATATTACAAAATAAAAAATAACCACAAGATGAGTCATGTGACGACGCGTAGGCGACGCGACTTCACATAAAATCTCTCTGTGGACGCAGCGACGCTGAATCTGCCGCCCGCTCAATTGAAGGCAATTGCTTTAATTGATTTCAATTGAAATGACCTCGCGCACCGGCTCCCACTTCTAGCTTGACACTTTTACATCTATCTTTTTTGGAGCTGACATACAAGTAATGATATACGTCAGTGCCCCTGGATGAACCCAATAAACGACGCCACTCGCCTATATTTTATATGTACATAGTATATATACATATGTATATTAGATCTGACAATGGTTACATAAGTTTCTGGTGTAACGCAATTCGATACGTGAATAATGGCGTCGACTGTCGTTAGTTGGAACGAAGACGAGTTTATGGATATACAGAATATTTATATTATATTATATTTATTGCCTAAAAGACATTACAAGGACTATTACAATATGAAATGTTACATGAATATGAAAAGGAAGGGATAGGAACGAAGGTAATACTAGAAGAATTAATATATAATATAATTTTTTTTTTATCGGCTCGCTGTATCCTGCACACAGTAGGACCTAGTGCTAAAACAGGGGGTGGACTCAACGCCGATTTTTTTTGCCTTGGACCCAGAGCGAAGAAATTAAAATATTAATAAACAATAATATATTCCCCCGAGTGGGGTTCGAACCCATATCGGTCGGTACAGTCACACCCTTGCGATCCTGCTCTGCGACGGGCTCTGTTAAAAATAAATCCACAAACAATGACAGTATAATTCCCAAAAAGACAACACACATTTAGTTCTGGCACGTGTTCTGTCCGGTTCGCAATTGGCGTTAATTAGGAAATGGCGCGGGACGGCCGTAAAGCGCAAATGTCTTGAACTATGTGGGCAGATGAGCGGTACCTAAGCGTTCGTGGAATCTACTGCTTGTATTTTACATACGTTTAATTAATTATTATAACTTAGGTATAGTTTATTTTTAAATTGAATTATTATAATAAATTTTATTAATTTTAATGTTTGTTGCCACAAAATGTTGTGGTAATATGTATTTGACACACATGTGCTGGAGTCAGACATGCATTCTATTAATAATATTATTAGTGACTTTGTTAAAAGATATTATAAAATATGTATTTCGTCGTTAAGGTGAAACTATGGCGTTAGAGTTATTAAACAAGTTCCTACATAGGTATGAATAAGCAAAATTTAAAAAAAAAGATTCCAGTCGTGGCGTTGTGGGTTCAATCCCCAATCAAGAAAGAAAATATTTATGTAAATTTATTTATTTCTTCGCTCTGGTGTTGATTTCTGCCACTCAACAATGCCTCTAGAATTCGGCGGGATGTGGGGAACGGGAGTGTCTTAACACGAGGTTCCCTCTGTCTACAGTAGGGACTGTGTGCAATAATTATTAATACTGCAGAAGAACAATTACTTGCTGTTTCCCTGAGACCTACTTACACATATAATAAAAATACTGAGGGTTCCGTTCAGAAATTAAATGTCTCGAGCTTTTTCTAAAATTCCAGCTTAGCTTAGCTAGATTCCTTTCATCTAATACGTCATTTAAAGTAGCGGCATTTAAAGTATCATATCAAATTTTTGCCTCCCTTTTAAGGCTATTGTTTTTTAGAATTTAAACCACAAATGTATAGTTTTCAGATTTTTTTCTTCAACTAGTCTCCTTATTTACTTCCTGACTCTGTCTGTGAATAGCTTTTATCTCAGGAACGCTTAGAGATATCGTGTTGATATTCAAACTATATACTTAAGTCTACAGTCCCTTGATTTCCTGAAAAAATCGTATTCCTATATTTAGTTTATAAAAGATATAGCTATAAAGTACTTCCACTTGACCTTGGAATTATGAAATTTGGCAGTGTAAGGTATCTGTAGAGGTAGTATAAGTTATCAATATCAGTCAAAAACTATACATTTGTGTTGTTCACTTAAAAAGTATAGCCTAACTTTTAAGGGTAAAATTTGTTATTAACGCCGCTAGTTCAAGTGTGGTATCAGATAAAAGGGCTCTGGCTAAGCTAAGCTTGGATTTCAGAAAAAAGCTTGAGACTTCCAATTTCTGTACAGAACCTCACGTTTTTTCGGTTTTTTTTATATAAATCGTAAGTGAAAAATAGTTACAAATCAACAAATTGTATCATAATAAATTTTTGTTAAATGAGGAAAACTAAACACCACAATTAACACATCTAATTATTTTAATTACATTTCTTTTATTCCATACATTTGTAAATAATAACAATGAATCAACGCGGTGAAGATTTTTTTTTCTTTTTTTGCTTTTTATTCATAAATTTCCAAAATCTAGTATTGTCTCTGGTGTCCTCTTCACTGATCGTTTCTAATTTATGTTTATTTGGATGTTTATTTCCACGTGAAAAGCTATCTCTGCCAATAGAATCTTCTGTAATATCTTCATCGTAAGACTTTGTATCTATCAATGTAGGAAAGGAGTCAAATCTTAAGTGTTTAGATGTGCTTGCTTTATTTACTTTTTCCGGATGTACCTCACAAGTAACTGGTACCTTAGTAGGAAAAATATCGGAAGAACGTACATAAATTGTGTTCTTTATTTCCTCTTCGTCTTCATGAAGCATGTGCCTTGTTCTGCTTTTAACTGTTTCTTCTTTTGTATTCATATCGTTCTGTTTTTTTGATTTAGTTTCTTTTGTGAACTCGATTAACCTCGATTCAAAACTGTAGTTTCGATCATCAACAAGACGTTTACTCATTTTTAGTTTAGTTAACGAGTCAAGCGCAGTGCTTTTGCTATTATAAATATTTTTATCAATCCCTATGTCGATACTGTCACCGGTTTGCACACCTTCGTCTTTTAGCGTTCGACCTGCGTACTTGCGTAATTCGAGCTCAGTAAATGAATACATTTTTGAAGGCCGCACTTTGAATGCATTATCTTCATCTTTTTTCTCTTCACTTTGCTTTTGTTTATTCTTTTTTATGCATAGTAAAAATCCACAATAAGCCATGCAAAATCTTGTCAAAATATTATACTTTTTACCTTGTTCTTTATAATCTTGTAAAGAAACATCATCAAAAAAGTTTCCTGGATATACAAATTTGTCGGAAAATTCGTCAACATCTAATGGTGATCTCATAATGGTATCCAAATGTAATCTATAGCAATTATGAGAAGATATTTAATATGACTATAAAATATTATTATTAAACTAACATTTGAACAACATTACATGAAGACATCGGCAACGGCTCTATACATACATTTTTTTTCAGCTTCACGCTGTATCTCGCGCACAGCAGGGTAGGCAGAGGGAACGTCGGTGTTAAGACACTCCGTTCCTCACTTTCGGCCGAATTCTGGAGGCATTGCGTGTTGAGTGGCAGAAATCAACGCCGCGCTATGCCTCGGCACCAGAGCGAAGAAAAATGGAAATATAAACGTACAGAAATATTTCACTTCCTCGAGTGGGAATCGAACCCACAACCGTCGCGTTTACGGGCGGCACCCTTGTGCCACTGCTCAACAACAGCCTCAATATATTATATATAATTAAAATTAATAAGTTAAAACGTAACATCTAAATTAGTCGTCAAATTTGTCAAATATAGATATACTACAAGCCGTAAAATCTGGAAACTCTAAAAATTATTTTTCTATCTATATTAAATTCTGAAACTATAACACGGACTTACTTATTTTCAGAAGTATCAGAAAAGATAAAAAAGGCTTCGGAGACTCTCGGGACACACCTCTTTAACCAGTAGAAGATTGTGTATAGTAAGGTTAGAAGTAAAGCAAGGAAGCTGAAAGCTGCTACGTAAACGTTGTGAGGAAGACCCTTTTCCACTCCACAGAGACGACGGTCTTCATCATATATATCTGAACAAGGTATTATTACTATATCATATTATATCATAATATATTAAAGCATATATTATTAAATAAGATCACAGTTATACGTTGTTTTATTAATTTCCTCCTTAATCTGTATAACGCTGCTGTTGATACTCATAATGCTTAATGGATTATTATTTATTAATATTTTCATTTCGTCAATCGGGTACCAAAGCAAAAACGCGGCGTTGTGTTGCGCCACTCAACACACAGCACAATTCGTTGATCAGTGTAGAACGAAGTGTCTCATAAAATATGAAATAGAGGATAGAGATATACGAATGTAATTTAGTTTAGATAACACTACATTCTTAAAATACCATAAAATTAAATTAACTTGAGTTTACCATATGAACCACAATTGGGTATTCCATTGCACGCATTCAAAGAGTCAATACATACGCGGGAGCCGATAATTTGACATTCAAGATGCTCCGGCGGACACCGGGACAAATTGCCGTAAAGTGGAAATGCTGGTGTCAGTACAATCATCATATGATCCAGCTGAAATTTTATTTGGCATTTATGCTATTGTGTTTGCAATAATAATGTACAACTTATTACTGACTGATAATTGACTGGATATTTTACAATAAACCCGTAAATTGTGGAAAATACGTGAAGATTAATGTATTTATGAGCTTATGAGACCCACAACTTAGTTTGCGTGGCCTTTAAATTCTTCAACGTTTCATTCCAACTAAGATATTTCGTAAATATTCCAAATTAACAACATATAAGTTCAACCTAAAAAGCATAGACAACAAAAAATTTGCATTCTATTACAGGTTTTTTTTGTCATCCAATTTTTTTTATATAATTATTATAGTATAAACATGTATAGGTATACAGATAGATGTTATTAAAAAACATAATATTTTTACCGTCATATTACTAATAGCGATGACTATACGCGAAGCATTGAATAGGAACATTTGTTTTGATTGGGCTTCGTTGTAGTCGCAGATGTTGAACAGCGTCCCGCTCACGTAGCTGCGCAAATAGCGTAGCGCTACGCGACCTCCTATCTGAAATATTGTTATTTATTTATATTATTTTTCAGCTCAACCTGTATCCAGCATATAGTAGGGTAAGTAAAGGGAACCTATCGTTAAGTGGAACCGGAACCTTTGATAAAAGTGTTAAGACACTCCGGTCCCCACATTTTGCCGAATTTTAGAGATGTTGAGTGGCGAGACTCAACGCCGAGCTTTTTATTGATAGAAGAGCGAAAAAATTACAATATTAGTAAGTAATATTTCATTCCTCCGACTGGGAATCGAACCCACAACGGGCACTTGTGCCCGTACCGGCCTCGCTATTTATTTGTTTATTAAATAAATATAGTAATATCTCATAAAATATATATATAAAATACAATAAATGGTGTTACTTGTTAGCTCTTGCATCAGCTTTTTGCATTCTCAACAGAACTTTTTATACTTTTAATATTTATTATAGAATAACTAAACAATAACCTCATCATCCTGCGGTTCCACTAAGCGGGCTAAATATTGTATATCGAATAGATTTATTTTCTCTGTCTCAGTAACTATGTATTGCTTTGTAGTTAAGTTACGCGGCCGCGATTTTTCTATGTCCAAAGATTTCACAGAACGCTTTTCACGCACTTCACTGTTGTCATAAATTAATTAATTTATTTTTTAATTTGTAAATATTTATTTATTTGTAATAAGTACCTAATTGGTACTTATTACAAATATATCAAAAATTAAATTATTATAACACAAACATTTTTAAAACTCACTTTTGCTGCGACTGCTTTGTTTCGTTATTATTTATTATTGTTTCATTATTTAATTTCGTCGAATTCAACTCTGTTCTATTTAAAATTTTAGCCATCACGTGAGCCGATTGTACAACGTTTTCCCAAGATTCATGATTTACTAAAGTCCCATTTGGAAAGCTATAATATGAAAAATCCTTTACATAATAAGTATAATTTACGAGCATATATATATATGAATCCGATCTCTCATTTAATAACACTCCTTAAGCCATCAGCTATTTGACTGTTGGATCATCTAACAATGCTGTCTAAAAAATAAGTGCCCTGTCACATCATAATTTAAGTATCATGATACTGTCATATATCTTCTTATTCTACACAACTTGTTAAAATTAAAATTAAAATATGATTACAAAATCTTCGTCATTCTTTTTTAATTTTCCTAGTAATCTGAATCCTACTATAGTGTTTCTATGGAAACTAAATAAACTGTGGTTTCTTTAGTTTCCATACGATTTGTCTATCAGTACCAAATTTATATAATATATGTATATAAAAGAAGATGTTCCCACTGACTGAGGTGAGACGCACGCACAGCCGTAACCGCTGCTGATAGAAACGTGAAATTTGGATACCAACTAAGAAGGGATTTTGAAAAACTCTGAAATCCCAAATTCACCCTGAATTAAGGGTTGAAAGTTTGTACGGAAAATCTTTAAATTGGCACCGATATTTATAAAATTTGAAAATCAGTCTCTTAAAAACATTTAATGGAACAAGTGTTACACGGTTTTTTACAATTTACCCCCTAAACCAAAAATAATTTCATAAATATATAATAAGTATTCGTATGATTCAAGCGGGTGAAGCCGCCTGAGTCTGCTAGTTATGTATATAATGAAAGTTTTATACTATAATTGATTGAATAGCTTACAAGTTATGATCATTTCTCGTGATAGTGGCTAATGTACTAATATTTGTTTTGTTCAATTTTTGTATTTTCTTTTCATTTTCATTTGTGAATTCTGTAAAAATGTAATTAGTTTTTAAACTATCAAATATAAACGTCACATTTATCTAAATTATCTAAACTAAAGAAAGTGTTCGAAAAAATTGACGTACCTTCAGAGTTATTTTCATTTGATTTCTTGCTTTGAGACAAATTTTGACTTTGAATACCCAACACATTCTTGTAAATATTATCTTCTAATATTGTATTCTTTCTTGGTACATGATAATCACTAGAAAGAAAGTTACATTCAAATTTATTTGTTTTTTTTTGATAATGTACAAAATATTACTCTAAATCTTAATATATTCTTACCGGGGCCATTTAAAAACGCTTTAAATATAATATAAATATTGAATCTTAATATATACATATACTTAAAGGAGTACACACATAATGAAAATTTTCGACGGAATTCTAGCATAGTATCATAACGGAATGAAGCTTTGTAAGCGCGAAGCTTGTGGATTCGATTCCCACTTGTGGTAATTAATTTTTCTATTTAATTTTTCAAGACATAAGCGCGGCAATGGGTTTCGCCATTCAATACGCAATTGAGACTTCAAACTACTATTCTATCTCAGATTACCTTGTAAGTGTAGAGCACATTTTCCTTAAGTAATTTTTAAATACCATGTACACATAGCTATATTTTTGTTAATATGATTTAAGTAATAAGAAACAAACTATATTCGTGTTTAATACCTTAATGCTTGTGATATTTGAGTGACAAACGTGCTCTCCGAGTTATCGCTGAACTCTTTTTCCAAATGACCATGGTATGTTGTAGTAATATTGTCAAAAATGGAAACATTTGAACCTAGATACGCTGAAATTCAAAGTTTCAGTAAATAACTACTTTATTGTGTTATATATAATATATATTATATAATAATGGCGGGAAATATAAGATATTCAGTACGCTTCATAGAATATAGAAAAAATATTCAAATTTATATTTAAATATATATATATATATGAAAATATTTTAATCTGCATAATTTGAGACCGGCAAAGGCAAGTAGACACCTACCTACACGTGTACGGCAACCTTATTTTTATAACACTTTTAAATTACAATACATATATTCTTCTAAATTTCAGGACTTACACAAGATAGGTATACTAAATTTAATCTATTTATTCAAGTATACTTTAGATTAATTTAAAAATTCATAGAGTAATTTATATAATTGTATCAAAAAAAAAAATCTTGTGCACTTTCTATTATTAAACTAAGTGTATCTTTAAAATAGTATATAATTCAATTCATACTTGTTGTTCATTGTATTACATATATGTTTTGAACATACCGCTTAAACTATAATGCATTTCATCTATATTATTTAAAATATTCCTTAACGTTATATTTTCGATTATTGTACTTGGTGTAGTCCACGGTAAAGTCAAATAAAATCTATCCAGGGTAGGTGTTGTAGTGGTTCTTAAAGTACTAGCCGTGGAACGTAGCCAAGGCGTAAAATATCTAAAATATTAGAAATTTCATAAACGATATGTTAAGTGTAAAATATATAACAATGGAAAATTTGAGTAACAATTCTTAAAGGTGTCCCAAAAGAAACGCAAGATTTGAATTAAATAGAAAACAGTTCGTTTTAAAAATAGAGGATGTAGCCATCTTCGATAAATTAAGTATCTAACATAATTACAAAAAGAATGGAAACAAAAATTGAGTGAAACTTTACTTTTCAATGTATAGATAGATGTACGGCATCCTCCAATCGGGTTGGGCGCCGGGGCCCGGCATTACCTAACGTGACTCTACCACACATACTTTAGTAGCCTCTTATGACACCGACAGTACCTGGGTGATCCTATTCTAGGCCGGGATCACACGGCTCAAGCTACTTACTTATTATGTGTGACTGTGTTTTTTGTCCTCACGTGAGGAATTTTTATTTTCTTTTTCAAATTATATCTTCTATTTGCCATCCAATTACTCTTTGTAGTGTTTTTTCTACGTTTAGTACTATAAGTTAATCTGTGAAAAATTTATTGTTGTATTAGCTCAGCAATGGGTGACAAAAAATCTAAATAAAATTTTAATGAGTATTGCTTTCACAGCTCCAGTAGACAAGGCGCGGCGTTGACTTCCGACGTTGAACATAGAATATGTCAAAATTTGGGGCGAAAGAGTGGAGTGGAGTGTCTCAACACTAGTCTTCCTCTGCCTGCCCAGCAGTCAAAGCGAATGGAGTTAAAAAAAATAGAAAACTGATTACTTTAAAAAAACGTAACTAAGAAATGACTTACACAAATTATATTATTTTTGAAAACAAAATAAACATAATGCGATCGGTAAATATATTAAATATTAGGTACATTCAAAAATAACCTTGAGTCTATAGTAAAACCGTTGATGTCGTAGTCCAGTTCGTAGCGAGGCTTTATATTGTTGTCACTGTTCTGTTGCCGTATTGAGAACTGTACTAGCGGCATAATGCTGGTTTCATATTCGCTCCCGTTTCTAACGCAAAATACTGTTATTAACAACATTTCTTATTACAGGTACTTAATTAATTTATAATGTGTTGTAAATAGATAAAATAGATAATTAATATATATTTTTTATTTTATTTATATTAAGCTAATAAAATAACCATTATGCATCACTTAAATCCTATATGGTAGGGTAATTTTATCTTCATTCTAGTATTTTCCCCTACGAATTAATACTATTATATTAATAACATTACAAAAATAATAAATACCTAGTATTTTTTTTGTATCCGTACGCTCTACCCCGCACATGGGGAACCTGGGAACCTGGTCTTAAGACCTTCATTTCCAATAAGACACTGGCCTTGCCCTCTTCAACATTTCACCACTCAACACCCCGTGTTGAGTGGTGAAATTTAACGCCGCGCTTTGTCTCGTTGCCAAAACGAAAAAAAGAACATATAAAATATTTCACGCGCTCGGCCGTAGGAATGGAACCCTCAACCATCGCGTTAACATTAGCACGCTTAAGCCCGTGCGCTACAACGGCGCCGGCCGGGTCCGAAATATTAGTTTTATCTGCTTACCAGTATATAATTTTGTATCTTTATCAAAAATATACAAATAATTTTTACTGGACGAATAAATTGAAAATATTAATGTAAATATAAAAATAATAATGGAAGCAATAAGTTATAAAAAAAAAACAAGATTACTTTGGCGTGACGTCGAATATAAAGTCAAACATCTCTTCAGAGTTGTAGGTATGACGAAGCGGGTCCTTTAATTGAAGATTTCCGGAGACATTCACCAACGGGACCTCCATTCTGATATAGTCTGCCTCCTCCTCAGTGACTGGGATTGTTTGTACCAAGACTTTTTCGTACTCAGTTTCTTTGTGTGTACGTGTCCTAAAAAAAGCTAGATTTTTAATACATTGTTATTCTTTTTTATATTTTTCTTTTATAAATATGTTATATTAATAATTTCTATAAATTATAATAATATTTTGTAAAGTTTTCATATGCTGAGGCGCAAGGGATATGAATTCAATTCCCACTCAAAGAATTTTTTTTATGGTAAAGGACACGGTAAACGAGCGTTCGGGTCACCTGATGGTAAGTGATCACTGCCGCCCACGACCCCATGCAACACCAGAGGAGCCACAGGTGCTTTGCTGGCCTATAATGTGGGGTTGGGCGCCAGGGCCCGGCATTACCTAATGCGAAACGCAGTGGCAAAAGGCACTACTTGACGCCGGTTTTAAATGCCGGTGGTGGTATTAATCCGGTCGAGTATGCCCATGCGTGTTGACATTACTGGCGACGTGACTCTACCACTCGTACATTAGTCGCCTCTTACGACACCGACAGCACCGGGGTGATTCTATAGAAGACCGGGATCACACGGCACAAATATTATATATTATATTATATCAATATATTATTAAATATTTATATTATTAAATATTATTATTAAATATTTTTGTTTCTTCGCTCTTGTAACAAAGCAAAGCGCAGTGTTGAGCTCCCTGCACCTAGAATTCAGGGGAAAATGGAGAACAGAAGCATCTTAATGGGATACATTCCCAGGTTCCATCTCCCTACCCTGGTGTATCTGGGATACAGCGTCAAATACTTCTTCAAAACTTATAAAAATCTCAAAATAGCAGCATATACACCCTCGCCTTTTGGAAACCGTCCAAGTTTAAGCCTTAAGTGTGGAAAAGACTTAAAATACAGCGTGAAGCTAAGAAAAATACATATATCAATACAGTTAGTATATATTGTAAACATAGTTGGTATACATATATAGTTATACCTTTGCGTGTTCGGTGTAGAATATGCTTTGGTTGTCTTGATGGTGTAAAATTTTGTGTAATTTTTTTTAGTATTTTTCATGATGATATCTGGCATGTGGCCCCAATATCCACCAAAAGTTTCTCCTAGTTCATAAACTATCAATTGATTTGGATTTTTTGAGCACGCTTCTTTCAAACTCTCCGACGACAGCAGATGAATAATCATAATAATGTTATATCCAATTTCGGCTCTATATAAATGTGCAAACAAAAATTTTACCAGGTAAAAGTGTCATAGAGGCATGTCGTGGCGCAGGGGCACAAAGTGTGACTGTAAACGCGAATGGTTATGGGTTCGATCCTCACTCGAAGAAATTAAATACTTATATAAATTTACATTTTCATATCTTCTATCTGGTGTCGAGGCAAAACGCGGCGTAGAGTTC
The DNA here is from genome assembly GCA_037355905.1 of Heliconius aoede. Lineage (NCBI taxonomy): Eukaryota > Metazoa > Arthropoda > Insecta > Lepidoptera > Nymphalidae > Heliconius > Heliconius aoede. The sequence continues at coordinate 1,886,104 of JBAIZZ010000173.1, read as the reverse complement.
CGACACTCAACACGCAATGTTTTCAGAATTCAGCAGAAAGTGGGAAACGGAGTCTCTTAACACTAGTTTCTCTTGGCTGTGCTGCTGCTGTGCATACAAAGCGTGAAATGAATTAAAAAAGGACTCACCTACCTGTATTTACTTACTTCCTTAAAATATTACTAGATAAATAATTATATTATCATATTGATATAGCATTTATAGACGAATTTAAAGTACTACAGACCTAACGCTAAACGAGCAGCTGTAAGGCAGTTCCAGTCGAGAAAACTGCATAACATGTGAACTAGCATCCATCACTTGTTTCCCTAAGAATACAGAAGGCGCAACCCGGCGCTTGCAACGCTCGGACATGTCCTTCTGATCAACATATTTTCGGTCTGCTATCGCCAAATGTACTACATGCTTGACATAAGTAGCAAAAATTAATAAAATTAACAATGTAACTTTCATTTGAACTTTTAATTCTTACATGTATTCGCTCTATATGGCCACGACTATCATTGATATTGTTTTTTTTTTTTTGGGAGAGAACAAGGCAAACGAGCGTTCGGGTCACCTGATGGTAAGTGGTAAGGTAAGGTGGTAGGAAGGAAGATGTTGGGCGGCGGGGCCCGGCATTACCTAATGCGAAACCAGAGCCAAAAAATGAAAACAAATAAATATTTTCTTTTCTCGAGTGGGTATCGAACCCACAACCAGTCGATTTTGCAGCACATTTTGTGCCCCTGCGCCACGACTGACCTCAATGATATGAAATTGTACATTAAATTAGACTGATCGTCCTTTATTTATAACTCTATAGTTGCCGCCTGTAACTTTATGTGGATTTTACTTTTTGTGTACAATATTATAGCTCTATGCCTAATATGGGTTAATCAAGAAAAATTAAATACAATATTTTTGTGCCTATGGGTACCACTCCACAACCAAGGTTAAAGCCAGAAGCCGATCTACTGTGTCTGAATTTTCTTAATTTTTTCTTGTATTGCTGAAACTATGCACAGTAAGCACTTCATTCGCTCGAGCATTCTTTGTATTATCATTTTTAACTCCTCCATCTCCATCATGGAAACTTTAAATGTTCAGGTCTACTGTCGATGCGATCAAAGGATACGTAAGGATTTATAAATCGTTTTTGCTGCAGTTTGTACGAAATTCGATTCGATTTTTTTGTCAATAATGTGTAACATAATTTTTTGCAATGTGACTAAACTTATTATCCAAACAAAAAAATAACGACTCGTGTAGCTATTAAAAACAACAAAGGAAAATAACTTAACTTGAAAGAATAGAGGCATTATACAATGTCATTATTTATGATAGTTCACAAAAATTGAAACAGTAAATTAAGACGATATGACGCCAGCTTCGACTATACGGGTCGCGTGACCCGCAGCGCGTACGTTATACGGGGAGAGAACTAAGTGCCAACATCACTATAATTAACTCTGTGTACAGTTTAAAATTTATATTATTACTTCTACCATCTATTGTATGGTATCGTATGGTTAGAGATTTAATCTAAAAAACGTTTTAATGTAAATATAGATAGGTAGTAATCGGTAAAAATAACCAGCTTCACGTTTTATCCCGCGTATAGCTGGATAGGCAACAGAAACCTAGAGAGACAGAGACACTCAGGTCCCCTCACCACTTTACGACGAATATTTCTAAACACTATGTATTGACTAGCGGAACTCAACGCGGCCTGTGGGCGGCTTCACCCGTCTGTATTATACGAATATTTACTAAATATGTTAATGAAATTATTTTCAGTTTAGGTGGTGAATTCTAATAAATTTTAAAAACGGGGGTCATAAACAGTGTGAGACGGTACTTCCCAGTATCAGCTTGAACCGTTTCATAACATACAACGTAGAGATACATTTGAATCATTGGGGACCTAATAATCTTTGAAAAGCTTGATACTTTGGCTTTGCGTAGAGATGTCTTCTCGCTGTGCGTTCTTTACCGCATTTATCATGAGGAGTGTTTTTTTTCTCTTCGATAGTGTGTTTAACCTGTAGCCTGCCACCGAATTTTCTAACCGCACAGTAGTTTAGTCCCATGTATCTAGGTGGTGTGGATGATACTTTAACTTCTACAGTCGAGTACGTACTGTGCGGTTTCGTAGGAACTTTCTTCCACGCGTCACGGAATATCCTACCTGTGGCAGTGTTTCTAGATCGATATGACATGGGTACCTTTCAAAAAGTACATCTGTCTCTATCTATTAATATTCCAAATATCAGCTTTGCTAAAATGATGCAGGTCTGCAGGGATGGGAATTTTCTTTACATTTTATATACTATAAAGATGTATAATAAAAATTTACAGTTTTTTTTTTACTTTCCCTGCATATAGACAAAAGCAATTAGCTTTTTAACCCCAATTTCCGCGAAGAGAGAGAAAATCAAAATAACTCATTCCCCTGAGTGGGAATGGAACCAAGAGGGGTCGCGTTTAATGTCAACTGCTTCAGTAGTAATTACATTTATAACTCCCAACGTAAAAATATGAGTGCTGTATGTTTAATCGATGTCTGTGTGTGTCTGGCTGTCTGTAACATGTAGCAACGATAATAATTTTATTCTATACCTGTATTTATAATATAATATATCATGTTAACAATTATTTACAAATTAAATTCAATTTTTTTATTTAATTCTCATCTTTATTTTTGGATTTAAACAGCTAATAGAGACAATTTCCAAATTATTCTTAAAATGTCAAAGTCAATTGTCAAATATAGAATAGCTGTGTTTTACATATCTTTGAATTTTCACTTTAAAGTATTTCTGAATATAGTTATGAATTATATCTAATTTTAAGAATGACTTTAGCGGAATATGTAGCTTCTCTATCAGCCAATCCATATTTCGGCGCTGGTTTTGGCTTATTTGGAGTCGGCGCTGGAGCCGCTATATTGCGTAAAGGATTCCAGACTTCTGTGCTATTATTTAGAAGACACTGTATGATAACCCTTGAAGTTCCATGCAGAGATAAGTCATATCAATGGCTTTTACAATGGATTACTCAAAAAGGAGCTAGACAAACACAGCACCTTAGTGTAGAAACTTCTTTTCTTCAGAAGGACACAGGACAAATAAAAACCAAATATGATTTTATACCCAGTATAGGTCAACATTTTTTCAGGTTAGTCATAAAGATAATTTTGATTGTAATTTTAATAAATATACTAGATAGCATATTGTGTAGTGATTAGTATCAAATCTCATTTACTTATATTTAGATTCTTGCATATATCACATGTTTTTGAAATTAATAAATATATAAATTTTAATGTAACTACATAATATCATATAACATTACAGGTATAGTGGAGCATGGATAAAAGTAGATCGAACAAGAGAACAACATACCTTAGATTTACACATGGGTGTTCCATGGGAAACAGTAACATTGACCTCATTTGGAAGAAATAAACAACTCTTTTATAATATACTTGAAGAAGGTATGTTGTATATATAGTATAATAGTTTTATAAGAATTTTAAGTACATTTGCTATTTCAAATTACCTACATAACTTAATCTATTATTATATTGAAATATTTGTAATAAAAAGTCAATTATCTAAATATTTACATTTAATAATCAATATACCTGATATGAAGAAAAATACTACTTAATTATTATTGAGTTACCAATTACTAAGAATATAGTTTAAATACTTATATTTCTATAAGTTAAGGATTTATATTATGATAGAAATATAACCACAATCTTTTCACCTGTGTATGGATGAGAACATTTAAGATGTATAATATTTTTTTATGTAATACCTATCTCTAGGTGTGTATGCCACTTGTCTGTAAGGTGGCTTCATATTGGTGATAAAATGATTTGAATAGGTCTATAGTTTTTTAATTCATCCTCTACAAAATAAATCGAATAAAGACAAAAGTAAGTTAATCAAAACAATAATTTCAGACAATTACAAAAAATGTATTTTTCTAAATCATTTTAATTACAGCCAGAACCATGGCTTTAAAGCAGCATGAAGGTATGACGGTAATGTACACAGCAATGGGGTCTGAGTGGAGACCATTTGGACATCCTCGACGGAGAAGACCTATAAAAAGTGTAGTACTACGTTCAGGCCTTACAGATAAAATTGTCAGAGACTGCTTAGATTTTATAGATAATCCCAGTTGGTACACTGATAGAGGAATTCCTTATAGGAGAGGTAGGAAAACTATTTTACTTATTTATACCAAGTTATGGTAAATTTGGAGTTTGTATGTGGCAATCTATTTTACTGGTTTATACTATTTAACCTGTTGCGAACTATTTGTGGTATAGAGATATAAAAAATAAATCCCTGAAGGGCCATTGTTTCTCTTAAACAATATCGTAGATTTTTATACTGCTTTATAACTTATAAAAATGGCCTTAAAAAATCAGCTTCACTCTGTATCCCCCACACAGCAGAGTAGACAGAGGGAACCTAGTGTAGTAAGTCTTTACTCTAGAAGACACTCTAGAGTAAACACACATTGTGTGCATCATAGAACTTTTTCATTGCATAATAATATAACGAAATATATAATTAAACATGTTTATACAGGATATTTACTATATGGGCCTCCTGGATGTGGTAAATCTTCATTCATTATGGCTTTAGCAGGAGAATTGGAATACAATATTTGTGTCTTGAATTTATCTGAAAGGGGCCTTACAGATGACAGATTAAATCACCTCTTAAGGTAGGCAATGTTAACGTAATTATTATATAATAATAAACAACACTGACCTATAAAAAATTAATAAAAAAGCAAACTTACCATATGAAGATATATAAAATAAATAAGGCATCTTCACGCTGTATCCCGCACACAGTAGGGTAGGCAGAGGGAACCCAGTAGTTAAGACATTCCATTTCCTTTCGTGAACATATATGATTATCAAAAATTCTAATCATAATCAATTGTGAATTATTTAAAATATTTGGAAGCAATAACACTGTCTGGCTTTCCTTTCTTTGACGAATATTGCAGCGGCAGCTCCAACCCACATCAAGAAACAATAAATGTAAACTATATTGATCAGCTTTTATTTTACATAATTTACAGTGTAGCTCCTCAACAATCCATAATTCTTCTAGAAGACATCGACGCCGCATTCGTTTCCAGAGAGGACACAGCGAAACAAAAGGCGGCCTTCGAGGGTCTGAATCGCGTTACCTTCAGTGGTCTGCTGAATTGTCTGGACGGTGTTGCTTCTACCGAAGCCCGTATCGTTTTCATGACTACAAATTATTTAGAAAGGTATTATAATAATGATTAATTTGATTCTAAGTTCAATTTTAGTTTAAATTCTAGTCCCATTTTTTCGTTTACACTGTAGGCAGTAGACGGAGACACGGAGTAGGCAGAGGGAACCTGAGAACCTGCTGTCAAGACATTTCGTTCCTATTAAGATTTCTTAAATTTCTTACATTCCTATTCCACTTCCGTTCTCCACTAAATCGAACATTCGATAAAGTGGGGAATGGAAGTGTCATCGATTTTTTGAAGTAGTACGTAATCATAAGATGAACCGGACAGACAACAGAAAAAAGTTGAAGATCTAATCCGTACATTTTGAAGTATCACTTATATTTTACACTTATATATTTTTATATATGGTTTAATGCTTAGTTCTTTTAAGTTGGTATTAATTAGATTTGCAATTCACCTAATATATAAAATTGATCCAGTGCTACTTCTATGTATTGACACTGAGATCCAACAATGATTTCAGGTTAGACCCAGCGTTGATAAGACCTGGCCGTGTTGATATGAAAGAATATGTGGGGTACTGTGACCGAGAACAAGTGGAACTAATGTTCCTGAGATTCTATAAAGAAGCAGAACATGCGAAAATATTCGCAAATAAGTATGTTTTGATAATACTATTTTTATTGTATCTCACAGAATATTTCACATTATATTTGAAAACAAGTGCATGTGTATTCTTTTTGTAGTTTGAATTCTGAACTGTTCATTATTTTCTTTCTATTGCTACCAACAATATGTTAAATATTTTATTAAATGGCAGTATTTTTTGTTTCTAAGTAACTTTACTCAAACAAGAGATTCTGATTG
>JBAIZZ010000173.1:1824577-1879893 GCA_037355905.1 Heliconius aoede | reverse complement strand
AGACTTAGCACAGTTGATGTGGAGAAAAATGATCTTTCAGACAGCAGACCAGTTCCTCTCACTGTTGAGCATGGCCCCCACCATACTGAAGACTAGACAGTGAAAGGTCCCTACCCACTAAAGCTATCAAGATTTGGCGTTGTGGGGCCCAAGCGAGACATTCGGCCAGAGTGTAATGCGCCGAGTTAGCGGAGGCATCACACTTATGGCTCACCGGCAACATCTCCTGACGCGCAATCTGATGCAGGCATTTGCCGAAGCAGCCGTGCCCCGTCAGTTCTCGCTACAACACGCTGGAAGAGTTTGGCGACCTCGCTCAAAAGCACTATGGGCCTGTAGGCGGAGGCTGAATCCGCCGGGCGACCCTCCTTCTTAATTTACGGGGCCTGTCTTCTACCGCTGTAGGATTATGGCTTGAGCCAGACAGTCAGAAAATAGCCCTCTCACTCTGGGCCCCAGTGTGTTCAGGCCGCCCTCGCCGGCCGGGGATCGTCGGGGATGCCATCCAGGCCCGGGGCGGTGCTCTTGTGCCCCCCTTATCGCGCCCGTTTTGGCTCTTTAGCCCACTGTCTGGTACGGAGTGTTGTGCCCATTAATCCCTGCAGTTGCAGAACACCCGCAACTCCGAAAAAAACCTGTCTTCAGTTGAGACATTCCTCGGAAATATCTCTTCATGAGGTGAAAGGAACTTAGTTCAATTCAATCCCAAGAAGACACAAGTTTGCACATTAACCACTAAAAAAAACCCCATTTGTCGTATCATGAGGCTTTATAAAACACTCCCCTTAAAGCCGCTTAAAGCCGCTGCCAGTATCAGTAAACATAGTTTTAAATATATAATTTAAATAGGCTTTTGTGTTATTCAAATAGACAAATAAATAAAAATAGACAAACAACAATACAGATAACAGATTCTTTTATTTTATGAACTTATTATATTTGCATAATCAAATTAATAGAAATATTCATTAAAGAGAAGCTCCTATTTAATAACAAAAAGTATGGACCACATAGTCTCTGACAGATAAATGAAAAAAAATAACAGTGGCAAAGTTAATTAAATAATGTAATTGATTTAGAACCACTTTACTAGGGCTACGATTTCTATTTTATTTAAGTTATTAACATTAATACATATTAATTATTATATTTAAAATATCGAAGAGAAAAAAATTCTTACATGCGTTCACCTTAGATAATCGTGTCAATATTTACACTTTCCATAATGTACTAAGATTGGGAACAAACCTGCGTCGCCATCTAGCGTTACATAGCTATACTAATGTTCCATAGACATCTGTCAGAAATTATTAAAACTACGACATCAAGCAGCATTATCGACCAGTAGTAACACAACTTTACTTGCACACAGATTAAATAAATTCTACAGAATAGCATAATGCTACTATTCACTATCATTTCAGTCAGAAGTACTGTTACAATTAAAAAAATATTCTTTTTGAATTTGGAACTGTTATTTTTATATAGGTTAATTGTTTTTGACAGTAAAAGATCTAGCCTTCCACGTAGTATTTGCATGAAAAAAGCAATGAAATAAGAGAAAGAATTCGAACAAAAACTATACAATACTTAAAGCCTGGCCACACACGTGTCATGTGCGGGCACGCGGCAATATTTTGGGTGGATGATTATGCTTTTTATTCAAGATGGACGAGGAAAACTTTAAATAGCGGAAATAATGTTGATATTACTACTTCCACGGAAATAACAATATTTAATAACTTAATATGACGTGGACATTTATCCAGAGATATGGAATACATCTATTGAAGAATATTTACCAAATTGTAATTACAATACACTCGGATTAATATTTTACCTATTTATCTGTCTACTCAGAATTTTTTTATAGGACATTTTTTTTGAAATGTGCTAAAATCGCTTAGTGATTCCCGGCTTAGTGTAATAAAAATTGACTATTTTTATTTTTTTAGTAAAAAATTAAGCACAATCATTTATTACTATTATAACATTAGCTTAACTTAGCCTCAAGCTTTACCTCTAGCATGGTTAGTCAGAGAGAACGGAGCGCCAAACGCTACGGTCTCTACATCTTTCGTCTCGTCCACTGTCATCAACCTCTCCCACCTCTGGGGGGTCCCCATGCTTTTTACGTGACCTTACTTCAGTATCTTAGATACTGTTTCCGGAGGTAAACCGAGGTCTACCCTTACCTCTCTTACTACTCACTTTTCCATCAGAAATCGTTTTTCACATTCTTTCGTTCGACGTGTCCAAATCAGCTGAGCACATTCTTCTGCAATCTCACCGTGACATCCTCGCTAGTACCTGCCATTCTGTGTATCTCTTCATTGCGGATTCGGTCAGCTAAGCTGACTCTGCATGATGAGATCGCACCTCCACGGCATTAATCTTTCTTTCATTCTTCTTCTATAATACCCACGATTCGCTGCCGTATAACAGCGTCGGTACCAAAACTGTACGTGTACACATTACATACATTATGTACGGCCAAACGCGCAATGTGACGGTTGATGTGTGACGGTTCGCCGTCTCATCAATGCAGCAAAGGCGCCATCAACCCTGTTACCGGCAGCCATACGCCTTTCCACATTCATCTCGTATCTTCCATCTCTGCTGAACATACCTCCCAAATATATCATTCACTTGTTCTAATATCTTAACATTTACACTGATCTTGCATTCCGTCTCTTTCAAAGTGTTTACTATATTACCTTTATGGCTTTTTACTATTATTTACAAAAAAAGGATCGTCGATCGAGCGGCTCTTATTAAACATTTTAACAAATCTTTATATTTTGATAAAACATGTTTTAGGGCTTATCCCGCGGTTGCATTTTTTTGTACTTTGATGTGTTGCAATTTTCATTATTTATCGTTTTATTTTCGGATCTTATTTAGTCGTATTAAATACAGTTTGATAACATATACAGTGAACATCAAATTGCAGCGGTTCGAAATTTCTTTAAAGAACTAACACCGTCGTGGCGCAGTGGCACAAGGGTGCCGCCCGTAATCGCGACGGTTGTGGCTTCGATTCCCATTCGAGGAAGTGAAATATTTCTTGACGTTTATATTTCCATTTTTCCACGCTCAGGTGTCAGGCAAAGCGCGCCACGCGCACAGGTTCCCTCTGCCTACCCTGCTGTGTGCGGGATACATCGTGAAGCTAAAAAACAAAACAAACCTACAAAAAGCACACAACTAATCAAGAATATACATTTATCCGAGTTCTGTCTAAACGAAATCAACGCTTAACAGCACCACAAATCACCCCAAATGTAATCACTGTTAAACGACTTCTATTTGTAAATTTCCAAAATCTTTATTTAGGTCAAAATGTACTCCAAAACGTACGGTGCCGCCTATGCGCCGACATACAAACGCAACGGTAAAACGTATCACGCCGCCAATACGGGGGGACAGTGCAAAAGGTTAATATTTTAATTTGTGTTGAGTTCCGCCACCCAATGTGCTAATTTGTGGGGAACGAAGCGTAACACTAGGATCCCTCTGCCAGCAGATTACTGCTGCATAATACTATATAAAAAATTGACTAAGAGTAAAATAAAAGTAATAAATTTTGTAATTCTTTATATTTCAATTAACACTATTTGTTATTAAATTGATTAACACCTCAGTTAATATAATAATTCTACATTAAAATTAGTGATTAGGATTGTCATTAACAAGCAGACCCACAGTTACATTAGACGTGGATTTATAAAATAATAAGGACAGATGCCTTAAATGTCAAAAGTCAATAGAACAAAATGCTTATATTTAATCATTCATGAAATATATCTAATTAAATTCATAACAATTTGCATATAATTATATGCATTTCCTAAATCACAAGTATTCACTCTGGGGACATGTCAAAAAAATAAAACCTTTAATTTAATTAGTATTTTAAAGGTAATTCGCATGAACTTAGCACACATTAATTATTTATCACAGCACTAGCAAAGATTGCGTTGTCATAAGACGTAGAATATTTACAAGGAAAACAGTCCATGCGCGATAGGAAACCCCAGAGCGATGGTCTCAGTCACTAACAAAGTAACAAATAACATTACAATGACATTCGAATAATATAAATAAAAAAGCAACAACTGCTTATCTGCGATGACGACGTTTCTTTTTGTTGCGTGTACCGTTGCTGAGTTGAGGTTCCGCCTGAGAGGCACCCGTTGTCAAGGAGGGGAGCGGCGCGGGGGGCTCCGGCTCCTCGGGCGGCAACGAAGCGGGGGGCCCGAGGGCGGGGAAGGCGTGCCTGTGCTCGTTGAAGTTCCACCCTCTGAGCTGATTGTGCGTGGGGGCGGGAGGGGACGCCACAGAGGGCTCGCTGAGCGCGGCCCGCAAGCGCGCCCGCATGCGTCTCCGGGCATTGCGCGACAACTGGAGGCCGTCGCTTGGCGACTCGTCCACAGGTTGCTCTTCAGGAGACTCATTGTGATTGTGTCCTTGCTGAGGTTCGTGTCCAGCTCTCGATCCTAGTGCTTCAGTACGCACCACTCGAGCAGTTGTTTCTCGGCCTAGAGATTCGACCGCTAGAGAAAGTCTCTCAACGTCATTCTGTAATTCCTCAAGATAAGATGTTTCCAGAACCTCAGGCAAGTTATTATTACCTCTGTTCGCAATTCTGAGGACTGCTCGTGGTTGTGTCTGATTGCTGAGCTGATCGACTGGAGTGCGTCTAACCGATAATTTCCCACTGATCATTGGAGGCGCCATTAACGCCCGGGCGTCCATTTCGTTAGCGACTAAACAGTGGCCACGTTTTTTCAACGATCCCTCGCAAGACCTTACTGACGATACCTAAAAAGAACACGATTCAGAGTAATGTCATAGACAACAAGAAAAAAAATAAAATGAATAATAAACATATTTACACAATCAGAAAAAATTGCTTCACGGTCATCACCACAAATGGTAATAGTATAATAAAAGGTGGGAGCTACCCATGGTGATGCAGCCATAGTCAGCCATGCATAAACAGCATCATCTGCAAGAAAATAATTAACAATTTAATTTTTTTAAATATTTGCTTATTTAGAAGCATGCACTTCTATTTTAAATGTACAACTGTGTATTGTGCTTTAAATAAAAATTACGACAGTTTGCATAAGTAATGCCGTGATGATGCAGTGGGACAATGTCCAATTGTAAACGCGCTGATTTTCATTTACCCGCGCTAGTAGACAAGGCGCGGTGTTGAGTTCTATTCTCCTAAATTGAACGGAAAACGAGACAGCATCTAAACACTAAATTTCCTGTGTACCCTGCTGTGCAGGAAAAAAGAAAAGCGTGAAGCTGCTTTGCTTAAGACGTAAATAATTAATAAACTTACACTTAAATAATTAGTAAATTGTTACTCAAAGCAATAGTTAATATACATACATTTAAAAATCTACTCATACATGTCTGCATTCAATCTTAAAGGATCATAAAACTCACTATTTAATTCTATAGTTAAGAAAAATATGCCCATGTCCGAAATTCTCACCGCCGTCACGATCTTGCCTGGTGTAGTGGAAAATTCCCATGCTTGTAAATACTCTCCATTGTCAGAGCGACCCTGAAAAGTTAACATAATACAGTTCGCGAGGTCTAAGCTGAGCTTTGCATTTGTTGTGAGTGTTTATTTTAGTGTATGTATAATATAACTTTCATGGCCGAAACTGGCTAACACTGTTTTTGAAATACAGAGGTAAGTTAACAATAGTTGGTCAAGAGACTGGTCCTCTTAAGGTCATGATAAATAAATCAATACCTATATAATCAATGTGTGTGAAAAGAAGAATGTTTAACACCTGCATTCTACAGATACACATACATATGACTACTAAACATGGGCATGGACAATCAAACAATAAAATAAACTAAGTATGTCAGCAAGGAATAGAGAGTAGCAGGTTGGGTGTTAAATGAAAAGGCAAAGTGAGACTTACCAAAATCAGGGAAAGGGTAACCAGAGTGACTAATGTGATCTACGAGATAGAAAGACTGAAATGGAAATGGACTGACCATATTATGAGATCCAATATGGAAAAATGGAAAACAAATATAATCAAATGGTATCCTCGTGATGGAAAACGCCAGAGAGGCAGACAAAGAAGACGCTGGGAAAATGACCTACTGAAAAGATGGAGAAGAGTAGCAAAGGGCTGGCCGGAGCGAAATTGGTTTGAATAATCTAACATTAAATACTAAAAAAATTAAATGTAGTGAGTTTGTTTTATCAAATGTTTAAATAATAATTTTAATTAATTTTAGTCATAATTTTAGTCTAATAATTAAAGGAGAAACTTTAAATGTGTCAGAATCAGCTATTTTCTTAGTTATAACTATAGATTTCAAACTCCAGGAGAACATTCAACTCAGCTCTGCTGCGTTCGCAATTAAAAGAATAAGACTATAGCTATTCCCAAAGTATTATATCTTATGGAATGCTGCTATTGGACAGTGCTTCAAATATGAACTCAATATTCATCATTCTGCAAAAAAGAGGAGTGAGATATATTTATAAACTGAGAGCTCGAGATTCTCTGTGAGATGTTTTTAAAGATGCATGTAAGATTTTTATTTTACCAGTTGCTTCACAATTAGTATATTATAATATTGTTTGTTCGACAAAATATACAGTGTTACGGTAAAAATAGTGATAGACATAAGAGAGGAACGAAAAATAAAGTTAAGTTTGTTACACTGTTTTGTGTCTTTTATGGGTACACATGTATATAATAAAATTTCGCAATGTATTCTAAGTTTGTCACTACCACAATAAAGTAAAGCTTATTACACTGTTCAAGAATATTTACAGCATAAACATGTATGGAATAAATTTCTATAGAATGTCATGCAGGATAACTGATAGTTAATGTAATAATTAAATTATTCCTTTGACTTTGAAAAGAGCAACTGATAGGTTTCTTGCCGGCTCTTCTATACATTCTGAATCAGTGGTAGCTTTTTTGTTCATATGTTTCAATTTATACATACAGTTTATACATTCAATGATTCAAAAGTGCTTATAAAAGTCTTTTTGAATAAAGAATATTTTGAATTTGAACAGCATGGAGGAGGCCTTTGTCAAAATGACAATCTGCCTATCAAAATATTATTTAAAAACTGCTAATTGTTTCATTATTATTATAAATGGTATTATAGTAAAAATTTCAATTAATTGTAATTTTATAATGAATCAATGTAAAAATAAGTTTTCTATGTAAAAGCAGGTAGCAAAAATAAAGCCTATTATTATTATTTTATTATATTTTTGTTTTATGGCAGTGACACTACATAACAATTGAAAAATGTATGTGACCAAGCAATAGAAAAAATCATGGTCCCAATGCTGTTCTTGATAATTTGACGGATCATCATTACCACAATAAAGAAGGGTAAGAATTGTGAAGATGCAATGACTTATGATCACTCACACAAATGTAAAGCTTAGCTTAAGCCTAACAAACTGTACAAAGGTAATGTTTATACCTTTATAACCTTTATTTTTATATCAAAAAATGTCAGTGTCATCATAAATATAATATGTGTATATTGGAGCAGTAAGTAAAATAATTTAAAACCACGCAACAGTTACCTCAAGTAGATCTGGAGAATGAAAATAACGAAGGTGGTTGAGTAATCTAGCAGCTGGTAATCTCTCTCCTTTGCCACTTGGACAACAGAGACACCGAAAGAGACCCTTACATGCTTGCGGCGGTCCTTGAGCAGGTTGCTGTAAAATAATAAGTTATCATTTAGTATAATCAAAGGTTTTTATCTTTTAACTTTAAATTCGCTTTTAACAATACACAATAACTACATATTTTTTGTAAGGCAATTAAATTGTGATATAATTTTGAATTTTAGATACCAATACAACTTTGTCGAAAGCCAAAGAAATAAGAATTAAAAAAACGTGATATTTTCCAACATTGTGTGAAGAATTCATAGCACCTAAAATATTAGTCTATTAAGCATAAATCAAGTAGTTACATACATTTATAATATTTTGATTGTTTTCTTCATCATCTTCATTGTTTTCATTTTCACCTTCCTCAGAGGCTGTTTCTCTAGCTGGAGCACTGCCTTCTGAAGAGCCTGAGCCAGTCTGGGCTTTGGCACTCGTTTTCTAAAATTGTATAATGTTAATTGTTTTAAGATTTAATCTTTTCGTTAAAGTATAAGATACATAATTCTGAAAGATATAAATTTAATAACATATTCATATTTTTTTATTTAAATAATCAAGCACAATAATTTATAGGATAGCTTTGGCTTAGACTAATGTCTTGATCAATTATTTCATATTTTTTTTAAATAATACTAATATGTATTATTCATTTATATATATAAATTATAAATAGTGGTAAATAATTTATTGTTGTCAAAAGATAGTAACTTTACAGCCACCAAGATGATAGCTAAATTAAAAAGACTATACATACGAAAGCACGCAGTTTTCTGAAATTGGCTATTAATTCTTCCATTGCATAATTGCGTGTTCCAAAGAATAGAGCCCGGCAGACAGGGCACACATCCAGACGCATCTTGCACCTGCCGCAGACATGATGACCTTCGTTGCATTGAAATATTTGTCCTGATGGAATCTCGTAGCATACAGGGCATTGTAATAAGTCGTCTAAATTCAGCAATGATTCTGCCTGTTACAAAACAAAACAATCAAAAATTTTTAAATTGCAAATATTTCTTAAATAAACATTGTAATGATTTTAACTTTGAAGGATATTTATAGATGTATTGCTAGTTATTTTTTTAATGGCTTTGACTGGGTAACTTATTTCAATATAAAATAAAGTAAATGCCTACACTTTACCACTCCAGAAATTATCTCCAAACTAATTACAGGCTTGCAGACAAGCCAACATAAAAACAGTACCACTAGCTAGTGGCTAGCTACTGTATATATTGATAGGGATGATGTATATATGATACTGAAACCCATGAGTACAAAAATATTTAATAGATATAAAAACAAGATTTATGGTAACAAATCATTAGATACTTATTTACAAATAAAAAGAAATAGTCATTTTAGAGAATCTATTTATAGCATAGATAGTTATTAATTAATAGATCATTAGTAATTTGTTTTAATTATATAAATATGATGAAGTTGTATTTTCATTATTATGAAATTTTAAAAATTATGTTACTGTATAACTACAAGATATTTAACATGTACCCTCACAATTTTGTAAAATTTAATATATATATATTATTGTGAACTGCATATTAAGCATGTGGTTCACAAGGCCTTCCTTAAAGCAGTTACAAGGAAATTACATTACATGTGAAGGTAGTTTTAGTTTTTGGACAATACATATATACATGCCATAGTACAATGAAATTAATTTCATATAAAAAAAGACCACTCATAAAAATATAAACATACAGTGGTATTATGCAAGTTTTTATTTTAACTACTTTCCCCCATTAACAAATTCATTACATGATACCAAATACCACGTCGTTATAATAATAAAAAACCATATTTAATATGGTAATATTATTTATTTTACAATATATCAAAAAGAAACAACAATAACATACTTTGGAAATCCAAATGATAAAGAGAAAAGTGTTATTTTGGCTTACATTACCTATTTAAAAACAAAATTTTTGATAATTACAAATACTGTATTTCATCTTAAATAAGCCAAAATAACTAAAATACAATAATAATGTTTCATCGAAGGACACGTTTATGCAAAACACGCAAAAAATATCGACCAACCGACAAGGTTGGGACAATGGAATTTTAAATCTAGATTTTTAATAAGCGTTAAATATACAAACCTTAATGTCAGCTTTATCAACCATAACGGATAATTGTTACAAAATGTTTACGTAAAAACTTATAAATTCTAGGAGCAGAGTACACGACATTAATGTAGTGAATCACAGCTGCGGCTGTTACAAATGGCCGATCCAACGGGCAAACGAAAGCGACATTACTAAAGTTTGTTCTCAGTGTTACCTAATTATTATACTTTTATTATTACATAGAAAAAATAAATTTTCTAATGCTTAAATTTTCTACTTTGAAATTAATAATTTTTTTAAGGCACTATAAGTGTCATTAGCTTTTTTTATTAATTAATTTTAAATCACCGGAGAATCTGCGTTGCTATTTTTAAAGCCCTACTGTGAGCAGTAACCATGGGCAGGCGTAATGTATGATTCCATATGGACCGAAATGTGGTTTTACGTATAATGAAGCTAAATGCAACCCAACTACTCGTCTGTATGCCAGATATTCGTTACAGATTAATGACCTATTATTATAACTTCTAAAGCTTTTGCTTTATTAAAAAGCTTTACTCGAACATAACTTCAGACTTCTTAATATTGGAGATCCTCCTGCCGGTGATCTTAATTGTGAACAAAAAAATTTTTCAAGCATCTGTGTCAGTCCAGACCCATCCAGAGGTTCAATTTACGGTTTAGCATCAGTAAGTTCTCGTCAGTGAGTGCTATATCATCGGCATGCATCTTCAGCATGGAGGCTGGTCTTGGATGTGAGCCGAGATAAGATCAAGGACCACATTGAATAAGAACGGATTACGACTCGAGCCCTGGTAAGCCCCTTCTGTAATCTGGAAGGGTTTATTGTCGCCAATACTAGTCCTAACCATGGCAGCAGAATCGTGATACATGTCTCTGATAATTTCAATATCAGGGATCCCTTTGGATCGCAAAGCTCACCAATTACACAGACGAGGCACACAGACAAATGCCTTCTGCTGATCTAGAAAGGCGACATGCAAAACTCTCTTTAATTCCCTGTATGCCTCCATCAATATTCTGATTTTGCAAATGGCGTCCATTGTGCCCGATTATGGCTGAAATCCCTATTGAGACTCAGACTTGTAAGTTTATTATATAGCGGTGGTAAACTCTCACTGTGGACTCAGGTAGACGGTACAGCAAGTCAAACCTCTTCTTACTGCTCCCAAAATAACTCTATGATTGGCACTGATAAGTTTGTGGTAACGCCCTCAATCACTACCCCCTACTCACATCAAACGACGGTCAACTTCAAGGAGCCCATTCTGAAACCCGCGCCCTCTGGAAAAACCCGCTACTAAAGAGTCCGCGTCCCACATCACGGCCTGCACATACCTGCAGGGCCGGACGTTCGTTCGTCTTTAAAAAACTATAATCCTTCTCAAAGGCATTTCGTTTTTTTTAGACAAACATAGGAAATGATGGCAATATTTTAAAGTAACCTACATTATATTTGATATATGTGATCTGTGCTAAACACAGAACCATAAACCGATGGCTAATTGTCATTATGACTAACAATATATGACAATTGACAATTTCAGTATACACCTACAACTTATTTCTACTTAGATTTTTTTCTTTAAGTGCTACTTCTTTATTTTTGTTGACATTATTAACATATTAAAATATTGCAATGCGTGTTGATGTCATATAAATTCTATTAAGCACAAGTAATAAATAAATAACAAAGAGATGGAAATTTATTATATTTATTTCCTTCTTCTGCCTGTAATTACTGGTAAAATAATTTGTATTTAAAATTAAGTTATTATTATTTTTATATCAAACCACTAAACCATTAAACGTAAATATATTTAATTTTTATTTTGTCATAAGGGTTAGCTATCTTTCTAACTATTATACATATTAATTGCAGTAAGTGTATGTGAAAGGCTTCATGAACAAATATATTCATCGATTGAAGGTGGCGCTGCTTGTTTCAGAAGATTAAATGGAACACATCAAGCAGGATGTTCATGTTAGTAAACTTAAATAGTCTGTAGTAAACTATTTAATATGTTAAAAGTGCTCTAAAGGCTGTTTTTATCTATAACAATTTTATGTCATTATAGCATCGTTAAGTGGTGCAGTGGGAGTGGTTCACATGATTCAAAATAAAAGTGATGCTGAGTGGATGACTTACAATGCTAGTGCTGGACCTTACATGGCTGTTGTGAATACAGTAGTATTTTATGATATTATTGATTTGTTTATGGAGAAATCAGACAATGTGGCTGGTATTTTACTGTATGATAATCCGGCTGCCAGGTACAAAACCAATATTAGAGTTATTATTGCCCTTTATATTATAAATATAAATATGTGTCAATCAGCTTTAACTTTTCTTATTTTAGGCCTGACACATTTAGCCAAGAATCAAGATGCCCTAATGAGTACTCTACAGGGCCTGGAAGTCAGTGTTCTACAGTCGATGATATTGTTTGGAATGAAAAAGGCACCAATTTGTTAAGAAGAAATATTCCTTTTCCAATATTCTTCTTGTCACAACCAAGAATATCAATAATTGATAAAATTAATGAATGTTTTCAAAAGTAAATACTTTATTATTTATATAATGCTTAGAATGGTTGTTCTAGTTTTGACTGTTTATGTATTTATGTTATTTAATTATATTTCAGGTATAATTCAGATTTAAGTAATCAAAAAGGACAACCACTGTGCTCATTGCAATTGAATTCTTTCATGTATGCAGCAGTAAATAGTGTAGTATGTTTGAGGAGGTGTGTTTTCTGTTTGCATACTATTTAAATCGTTCATATACAAATTGATACTTATTGTCATTTAATGTGTGTATAAAAAACACAAATTTATTAATTTTTGTTTAATAGGTCTGCATCATCTGCACTTCTAACGTCCACTAAGGTCTGCGACCCACTCGGTGACTACAATGTCTACTATAGTCTCTTCCCTCGTGCTAAGGTGTGTTTAATAATTGTAATAAGTTTAATCTATGAAAAAAAATCCTAAAATGCTACACGAAAACATATATTCGTCAAATAAGTTTTAAAATTATATTTGTATTAAGAGCTAATAAGATATTCTGTTTTAGGAACCTAAAACTAAGAAGAAACCTGTTACGTTAGTCACAGCACGCATTGACTCTGCATCTCTGTTTGATGGTATATATAATAATTCAATTGTTTAAAAAAATAAATCAAGCACAAACCTTTTTTTGTTTAATATATAACATAAAATAATCTGATTCTCCTTACCTCTCGCCATATTTTCGAAAAGTTATTATATATTGAGCAGCTGAATTAAACACCGCGCTTCGTCTGCTAGAGCAGGAATACGAAAATAATTTAAATATGATATAAGTCCTCAAGTGAGGATTGAACCCATAGAGTGACGCGCGCACAAATTCCCACTGCGCCACTATGCCATCAAAGATATAGTAAGAAAAGTAAATTTTAAATTCTTTTAAAATTTGTATCACATATTACTATATTAAAACTTATTAAGCAAGATTTTTACAATTAATATTAAAAAAATGTGAATTTGTAAATTAACACACAATAGAAATTCGATTATCGGGCCCTCGGTTATACGGATTATCCGGACTCAACCGCGATTATTAATTATAACATACATTTACATTATATATATATATATATATAATATTATGTAAATGTGTACATAATGTATATACTTATGTATGCATATGTTGGAATATGTAAAAAAATCTTAATAAACGTGGATTTTCATTGACAATTTTGTGCTGCATATGCAAAGCCTTTTCTTGGCTTTGTGCATTTAGAGTTAGTCATTCGACTAACGACAATAATTACTCCGGTTAATCGAGTTTCTACTGGATATTGTATACATTTTGTATTATTTCTATTAATAATATAATTTTTATATTATTAATAGAAATAATACAATTTCTAATATTATTTTCTAATATTATTTCTATTAATAATATAAAATTATATTATTAATAGAAATAATACAAAATGTATGTGTATTATTTATGACAAAAAGAATGATTTATTTCTTTGTATATATAAATTCAGTGCTCTATAGTAGTACAATCTAAGTACAGGTGTGGCTCCTGGAGCAGCTAGTTCAGTTGTTGGAATGGTGACACAAATGGTTGCTGCGACTACACTCTCTCAAATGATTCCAATTACTGATAGAAACTTGTATGGTAATATATTTACTTATCTTCAGATTATTTTATTGTATACATATATGTAAAAAAAAAATGAGACAATTGAGATAATAGTAAATTGCTTAAACTGTCATTAATTTTCAATTTTGCAGCCTGTTTCATACTAAGGGCTACTGTAGTTTTACATTTATTATCCATTTTTTTTCATATGTTTCTATTCATAATAACTTTTTCATGCTACAATATATCTATGTATTTTTTTACATATTTTTATAATTCTAGTTCACTGGCAGCTTAATATCAATAAATAAAATAAGTCAGTCTAAAAAGGTCATGTAGTTTGTAATTGCTATTATAATTATTGTTAGTGTATTTTTTCTATTTTTTTAGATAGTAATGTGCTTTGGACGTTTTTTAATGGTGAAGCGTTCGACTATATCGGATCCCAGCGTGTTGCATACGACATAGCTAGAGAAATGTGGCCTCCAATTAATCCTCTCTCGCCCAAAGATATCAATTTACATATAGAACTTGGCCAGATTGGTGGTTCCTTTCAGCTATTTAAGGATAACAGTTCTTGGCCATTGTATGCTCATGCGCCATACGAGGAGTTCTCTAAAATACCTGGAAAGGTGAGTTTTCAAATCTTAAGTCGTTAAGTTTAAATTTTTGAGTGATTCAATCTTTTTAAACCGTTTTTGTTAAAATTCCAAATTTGCACGTTAAGATTCCGCTTTCCTTGTATAACTCGTCCAGGAATTTCAGCCTATCACAAAGTGCGTTCAATTAAAGTAATATTACCTCAAAAATAAAACTATCAAACCAGTGTTTTCGAAATTTACTTTTAATAAACTTTAACAATACTCAATTAAACTGTTATAGGTCAACGAGTTTCTACAAGTAATGTTAGAAAATTCAAACAAAAACAACTTGACTATTGAACCTGAATTCAGTTTTAATTTACCGCCATCTTCTCTGCACTCGTTTCGACGCATTTTAAGAAATGAAACGGAGAGTGGAGACCTTCCTGAGATACTGCTGGCCGATTTCAAGAGAAAATTCACTAATAAATTCTATCAGTCGGCTTTAGATGATAAGGAGTCTATTGGATTCTTGTATCACAATATAAGTATTGGCACAGAGGGGAAATGTAAGTGTTATATAGCAGATGATATAGATAATTGAGGCTGTCGTGGCGCAGGCACAACAAGAGTTACTAGAGTAATGTAATATTTTTCTTCTTTCGCTCTGCTATTAAGACAAAGCGCGTTGTTTATTTTCGCCACCTATTATTACCACTACTATCTTGAAAATTTGGCGGAACTTGGGAAATGGAGTATCTTAATACTAGGTTCCCTCTGTTTTCCCTTCTATATGCTGGATACATCTTGAAGCTAATAAAAATGTGTAAACTCAAAAGTTAGTGTTTTATGTAGGCTTTCATTTTTCGGCTAATAAGATTAATTATTCGTTACCTATCAATTTTATTTATATTTAACTATTGTTGTAAAAAGTAACATTTGACTCATTTGATTCATGTAGACAGTTAATGTTTATTGTAGATTAACACATTCGATTATATTTTGATATCGCGATAATCGACGCAGCGAAACGTGATTCGATGGATTAAATTTTTGTATCATTGCGAAAAACACCGAAACACAACGTAAAACGGGACGGTCCCATTTAAAATTTTCCCGCCCGGTGACGCTGTTAAGACCAATCCAGGTCAACAGCATTAAGTTAATTAATGGTATTAACCATTTTTTTTCAGTTATTTCCACGTCAGACTTACTTGTACAGGGAATAATGAAGGATACGGAGGCACAAGTGAAGATAGCTCGCTTGGCTACGGCATTGGCACAGACTCTTTACCAGCAGGTGACAGGGACAGCCTACATAGGAAATATTTCAGCTTCTGCTCATTTGGTTTGTATATTTAATTGATTTTGACTGTATCTAAATAAGCTTGCGACAAATATAGAATACAAAATGTAAACCTTAATAATTATTGACATAAGCCCTTAAATGGTTTTCAAAAAAATCGATGAGTTCTTACTTTGCTATGTGTGAAATGCAGCGTGTAGATTTAAATGATAATCACTGATTATAGGTGGACGAGATGCTATACTGCTTCCTGCGCAGCCAAGCGTGCCGGCTGCTGGCGGCGGCGGACTATGCGAGCGGCGCCGACGACGCTCCCG
This sequence comes from Heliconius aoede, assembly GCA_037355905.1. Classification (NCBI taxonomy): domain Eukaryota; kingdom Metazoa; phylum Arthropoda; class Insecta; order Lepidoptera; family Nymphalidae; genus Heliconius; species Heliconius aoede. Next base: position 1,863,732 of record JBAIZZ010000173.1, on the reverse strand, counting down.
CTGCTCGCCCCGCGCCCCTCTACGTCGGCGTGGCCGCGTGGGCCGGCACGCCCGCCGTCTACCTCGGCCACCTATTGGCGCTGCTGGCCGGCACACCCGTGGTAGGACGTGCCTCTTGCGAGAAGCACGACGACGAGGTACGCTGATGCTGTTTGTGTTTGTTTTAGAGGTGTAAAAGTAAATGAGCGTACCCGTATGTATTAGTTACTATAACAATTATTAACCGTAACTTCTGATACCGTTTCACTTATCTTCGGTCAGAGCAACGAATCGAGTCACATTGCATACATACTGTATGTATATCGCGGTGTATAACATTTTTAATTTGTAGAAAACACATTTATTTTTACGATTCGTTTTGAAATATCTTTCTTTATTTCAAAATGAGGCGTGTGCGGCTGTGTCCCTTTGATATGGTTTATGTCTGCGTGCGTCGTTCTTAACAAATGGCGTTTTATTTTACAACGACAATTTTATTAATTATTTTGCTTGTAAAAATATTTTTTTCATGCTTGGCAAAATTTCTTTTGTTTTAATTATATTAGTTTTTTAAGAGTAGTTGTTCAATTGTATAGTAAAGTAGTAAAATTGTGGTTTCATTGATGATGATGATGACAAAAAAACTCAGTATCAGTTACTCACCGACGACTGCTCCGCCCGGGCTGGAGACACTTTCGATGACTATATGGATCCGATGAGTCCACACACCACACTCCGACCTTCACATACCGGCACCGATGATCATTTTTTTTTTTATAAGAATTCGTATTTTAAACTATTTTATTCTTCAATATATATATTAGGTAAATAAACATTATTGATGTTGTGGTTAGTTTTTTTTTACAATTTTTCTGGTTTTTTTGGTAACTTGTTGTTCTGTTTCAGGGTTTCTCTTACTACTGGCTGAAAGGTTGGAATAACAGCGGTGTTTGCATACAGACGACCATGAATTTCAGTCAGGCCGTCAGTCCGGCCTTTGTTAAACCAGGTGCTTTATTTTAACAGCAAGTGCTATATTTATTATGTGGCGTCTCGTTATTTTTGTTTGGCTGTAGTGTACGTATAACTAATAACATCTCTTTAATTATTTAAACGAGGTCTTCGTGGAGCAGCGACATGGCGACACATGTGGCTTCGGTTGGGCTGATATTTTTCTGAAAAATTCCTCTTATTATCATTTTCTTGTTTTGGTGATAAAATAGAGAGCGCCCTTGAGTTCGGTCACACAATATTGGTGATGGTAATTTAAACAAGAAAATTTCCATTTTCTGAAACAATATAATATTAATAGGCGTTAGTAAACCAAAATTATGTGAATGTGTAATAAATGTGAAGCAAACATAAAGTGACAAAAGAATAAAGTAAAACAATCAGTTAAAGAGGAAGTCGTGGTGCTTGGACAAGCACAAGTGTGCGACCGTAAACGTTGTGGCTTCGATTTCCACTTGGTGAATGAAATATGTAATATTTTCATTTTCTTGCTTTAGTTGCGTTCTTTAATCCTTGAGCCTTGAACCTGTTCTACACGCAATGGGAACGCAACTATCGGACTAAGGGAATGGACTGTTGTAACTTACATTTCTTCGCTCTGGTACGAGACAAGGCGCTGTGTTGTGTTCCGCCAATCAAACCGCAGTACCTCCAGAATTCGGCGGAAAATGTCGAATGAAAGTGGACTTAACACCCAGGTTCCAGGGATTTAATCCACACTTGGTTCCCAGGTTCCCTCTGCCTGTGTACTCTGAAATGTACAGAATAAACAAATAAAATTCCAGATTATGACATGACCTCCGGCGAATACTCGACGTGGACGGAGTCGGTGTGGCAGGCGATGTGGGCACGAGTGTTCGTGCGTGCGAGCGGCGTGGGCGCGACGCTGGCGGCGGCGGCGGGCGCGCTAGCCACGCTGGCCGCCGCGCTGCTCACCTACTGGCTGCGCCGGCACGCTGCGCTGGTGTTTGCTGACGCGCCTGGCTCTGTGCACAGCGACGCCACCGGGTGAACTGCATTTTGTACTAACAGACTGACTAGAACGGACTGTCTTAACATTAGGTCACCTCTGCCTACACTGTTAAGCGCGGGACACACTAAAATTATGCGTGAAATTACTAAAATTTTAATTTGGTATGGTTTCTTCTTAAGTTATTTTAATTTCCCTGATTATATGGTGCGACCTCGTGAATGCTTAAATCTTGACGGGTAAGTCAAAGTCTTGATATTAAGTCCACTCTGCCTACCTTGCAATAACGGAAAACCCGGAAAAACAAATGCAAAATTTATTTGTCATTGATATTATAAGCCAGTCGTAGCGCGGGGCACAAGCGTGTGAACGTTTGAGGACACGAGGAAATGAAATATTCAAAAATTTTAATTTCTTCTCTCTCTGGTAACCAGGCAAAGCACAGCGTTGAGTTCCGCCACTTAACACGCAATGCGTCGATAATTCGGCAAAAAGTTGGTAACGGAAGTGTCGTAACATAAGTTCCCTAAGCTAAGAAAAATTATATTATTTTATTTAATTATATTATGTGGTTTCAGGATTATAAGAACAGTTAACTGTTAAGAAAAAGAAGTAGAAACAAGAATATAGGAGAGATTCAACATTTCGTAAGATCTTTTTGACTACAAAAGAAAAGTCAAATCAAGAACAAGCTTTAAATGTTAAACAAATTTCAAAATTGAGCAATACATTAAGCCTTATCTTGTTAATATTGAAATCTTTAACATTATCCACACCAATGCTTTTTGTTTTTTTTATTTACTGATCTCTTAACATTATGTTGTAATGTGAAATGAATTATGTTCATCCTAATTATTTAATTTCTTAAGTAGTAATAATAAATATTATTAAATTATAAAAAGATTTTTATTTTATTAGGATACAAGATTATTTAATCTGCCAATATGATTAATATATATTAAAATATTTTCAAAAATCAATTAATGAATAATTCTTGGAATTGAAATATTAATACAGTCCAATATTTATAATATTCTTTTTCTAATTTTGTAATGTTCACTTTACATTTTTATTATATAATATTATAATGTCATAAACATATATGCCACATATTTACTCAGTTCCTTAAAAGCTGTGGTATACAATTTCATAGAAGTTAAAACATTGGCTATTTCTCTTAAATATCTCTCTATATTATCCAGGTCTAATAGCGATTCCTCGAGACAACTGTATTTTAAAATGTATGACAAGTTAATAATTTTGTCATCATAACAATCTCCATATAAATATGGTAACCATAAGGTACTGTTTATAAATTCAAAGTAATTAATATTATTTATATCTATTTGCGAATCGTTCTCCAATTCATATTTATTCTGTTCTGTATTAATTCCACGTTCTACAAAGTAGGTCTTCGGACTTTTATATACTACATAAGTTGATTTATCTTGCTTTTCGCATTTTTTATTTTTCATGTTACTAAAATGTAGATCGAAATATTTGGTCTTTACTGTTATAGGCAAATGGAATTGAAACGTGGGAACCCATAAAGTAAATATATCGTTAATATCAAATGTACACAATTTAAAATTCAATTTCAGCATACTATTTTGATGAATTCTAATAATAGTAAACCCATTTCTTATATTCACGCTAAATATATTTAAATAATTCGCTTTCAATATAGCACTGAGCAAATATCCCACGAATATATCATGGAACAACCATATAGAAAACAGCTTGTGATTGACAATCTTCATTTTATAGTATTTGTTAAAAATAATTGTAATGTTTTTCATTATCGCGGCGGCAAGGGACAAATTATAAATTAAGGAATTATTTTCTTCATATTTTTTATTCGTAAAATAAAAGTTATCCTTCATAAATGTTATACTTTTATTTTGTAAGTCTTCGTTGTTGTTTCTTATATTCTCTCCAGCGTGATGTGAGAGTAAACTCGGCAATGGTTCAAAATTATTTGTGATAGCAATAATATTCATTTTTAAATTGTTCAGTTCAATATTTAATATGCAAATGTTAACTTGTGCATCAGCATAGTGAAGTGAAGTTATATCGAATGTGTAAGCAATATAAGGATGAAAATATTTAAAAGATAATTTCTGTTCATTTTCTGTACATGGCAAAGCCTTATATTTTCCATTACAATATTTTCTATTCCTTCTTAATAATATCTCTAACTCTCTAACAGAATATAACGTCTGATTTGCAACAAATAGTTCATTGCACACACAATTCCTTACGAAAAATCTTTTTCTCATTTTCTTTCTTTGTTTCTCTTTTTCTATAATATGCCGAACTACGTCCATTTTAATGAGATTGAAATTATTTTGTACTATAAACGTACCTTTATATATTATTATAATCAATGAACAAAAAATGATGATTCAGAGATAGATATATGTGTACATAGATGTTAATTTTGTGATTTAGTTTTATTTCAAATTATACATTTTTATTTAACAGTTTGTTCCGCTCATAACCTTTCAAAGTTTAATTTCTTTTTAACGATTCATAATTAGGTACAACTCATAAATCACACACATTAAAATTTAAGAAAAACAGACATTTTAAATATCAAATATATTTTCTAATTAATAAGTACAAAAATTATTTTTAAATTATATTATGACATTTAATGATCTAAAAAAATTATTATCAACCAATTAAAACACTTGGAATACAGTACATTTATCTAGTTGAATAAAAAAATAAATTATCAGTTTAAAAAAATATAAATTATGCCTTTTTTATTTATATATTATTTGGACAACACAGAAAGTTGAGTTTTTTCAGTTTCAGTTCAATCAAGTGTAAAACGAATACCATATTGCTATTATTACGGTACTTTGTAATAATATTCAACAATAACCCTTAAGTCGAGCTTGTTGTAATTACCAATCAATATTTTTTATTGTGTAACTTATTGTATTTTACAATGTTTTAGTCAATAAAATTGTAAAGTTGTGTTATTATAAAATAGTAAAACATGTTTTAAAATATCTATAAGCAAAATGACATAACTATTTCTTTGTAATGGAAAGTCGTCTAAATCGTATACAAAAGAAAGAGGTTAAAAAAATATCAATACAATATCTTTAGTCAAGAAAGACTTATGATATATATATTTTTATAAAGTGTTTTACAGCCTTCTCCGTTCATTTTCGAAAAAAATTCAAGTATGAAAACTAAAAAGTGTAAAATGGTACACCGGTTAAACAAGCCAAATAGAAATGACGAAGTGAATAGAAACAAAATCACTAAAGTTTTTCACATCTTCACGACGTTGCTTTTTGTTCAGCTTCACGCAGAGTCCTGCATACAGGCGGGTATGCATAAGGAATTTAGTGTTAAACAACTATGTCCTCCACTTTATTTTATTCCTTCCTTTTTTACTTTATTCTTTTTTTAATGAAAATACATTTTTTGTCCTGTAAAATGCTGTATAAGTACAAAAATAGGGCAAGGTAAAGTACGTTTGGATGTCGTCGGTTGTTTTGTATTAATTTGTGCTGTGGAAAACTTGTTTATTTTTATTATTATGTGATTAATGTTTTTTATATAATATATATTTTTATAAAATAAGAGAAGAAAAAGCTAATGTAACATGAGATATGTAAATATGTTGTTGTTTATGAAATAAAATTAAGAATCTTAAGTCAATATAGATTCTTTTTTTTATTGAAAATATTATAAAAATCTAACTTAGATTCTAAAAATATTTCTATTTACCCTATTTAATTGTATATGATATTGCCTCACTGGTGATAAGTCACAATGACAATGGCACTTGTGAGAATTTATTTTAATGTCAAATGTCAGTTGCATTTTGAAATGTCGTTGCTTATTAAAGCATTACGTGCTTGCCACGGGTGTAGATTGCCGGCAATAGAGTTGACGTTTGCAGTGAACAAGTTATTCCTCCATTATCGTTACTATTCAATAGAGGAGAAAGAAGTATCCAAGAAAATGGCAGCCAATAAAATGTTGCCTCAAATCTTTAAGTTTGTAGATCAGAACAAAGAATCCTATAAAGAGCTTTTGAAGGAGGCTGTGGCAATTCCATCAGTATCGAGCGATATAAAGTATCGCGATGATTGTTTTCGAATGGTGCAATGGATGCAAGATAAATTAAAGGAAGTTGGTGCATCGACGGAATTAAGGGATGTTGGGACTCAGGTTTTAGAAGGAGAAGAAGTAAAATTACCGCCTGTCCTTGTTGGCACCTTAGGAAATGTAATGTTTTTGTTGTAATAGTTGTTGTAAGCGCTAATCAAAACTGCCAATTCACTCTGTGATTATTTTAGGATTCGAAGAAAAATACTATTTGCATTTATGGGCATTTAGATGTTCAACCAGCTTTAAAATCAGATGGCTGGCTATCTGAACCTTTTGAGTTAGAAGAAAGAGATGATAAACTTTATGGACGAGGATCCACTGATGATAAAGGGCCTGTTTTAGGCTGGCTTCATGCTATTAATGCATTTAAGGGTATTGGAGAGGAAGTAAGTCATTATTTTTTTATAATTTTTCAGAAATTTAATAATGTTAGACTATTACCACCTTCTATAATTTCATTTGAAGTATTTTTTTATTTTATTTTATATTAATAATATTCACATTCAAAGTTTTTAAAATTCTAACATTTGTTAGATAGGAACCATTGTTTTGATGAAATATTTGCTATCTATTTTTTGTTTATAGCTGCCAGTGAATTTGAAATTTGTTTTTGAATGTATGGAAGAATCTGGATCAGAAGGCTTGGATGAGTTGCTTATGGATAAACTAAAACCAGAAGGTTTCTTTGACTCGGTGGACTATGTATGTATATCTGACAACTATTGGTTGGGAACAACAAAACCATGTATTACATATGGATTACGAGGAATTAGTTACTATTTTTTGGAGGTTGAATGTGCTAAGATGGATTTACACAGTGGAGTTTATGGAGGAACTGTACATGAAGGTATTATTGTTATTTGTTTGGTATGAATTAAAATTACTATTAAATAATGATTACCATGTGTGTTGCTTCTTAATATATATCTGTACATTAGAAATGTCAGTCATGTAGCAGGATACTGTGTATACATAATACATAAAGAGATAAAGCAGAGATAAAGGTAAAGAACTGTTTGTTCTTATGCATACAGATAAGAGTTTATTGCCATTTAATATTTATTTATATGTGAGTGGTTTCTCGGAATATAATAATTGAATATAGTTATTTTAATAAAATTTATTTAGAAATACATGGAACTTGTGATTGCCGTTTCCATTTAAATATATAATAGTAATTTCACATCTATATTATTGAATATATTATCATTAAATTATCAGGGTTTTATTGTTCTTTGTATGAAAGTTAACTTATATAATATTTATCTCTACAATATAAATGTATAATTATCGGTTGTCTAATCACTACAGTACATACAGACTGGTTAGATAAGCACATTATTTTTGTACATAAAATGTGTAATAATACTAGTTATTATTACTTTATATAATTGAAGCTATATTCTAAGTTTTTCAAGGGTAGGTGGAATTCGCAGATGGAAAAAAGACATTTTCCGTCTCAAATTTGAGATATTGCCTATTTGTTTTGCCAGAGCTATGAAGGACAATATTCCTCAGAGTAAAGATCAAAACCATGACAATGGCATGAACAATCAGATATTGCACTATTAGGGCCTCAACTATTCAATATAGCAAACAAAGTAATTTTTCTATTGCTTTTACATCCCTTCTGGCCTCTTAGCACAATCAATAGGATATAGTCTGCTTCCAATATCACTTAATGCCTAATTATTTCAGCGATGACTGATTTGATCTATCTGATGAATGAATTGGTTGACAAGGATGGCCGGATTTTGATTACGGACATTTATAAATCTGTGGCTCCTCTCCTTGAAAATGAAAAGAAGCTTTACAATTCCATTGATTTTGATCCTGAGGCTTACAGGTATGATTTTTACATTCTCTTATGTGTTCAATAAAGACAATGGCCACTGCCAAGGTAGGTTTTCTGCACTTTTGCACATAGCACAATCAAGACTTCAAAACTTTTTACAGCCAACTTCAGGATGGTCACGTGTCGTCGACTATACTGTACAGCTACTGCACAGAACCTGCCTACATCTATATTGAGACATATTTAACATTTATTTAAAAATAAACATTCCTTTTATGATATTTATACCATTGAGCCTAGATATGTTCTTATCAATAAATTCTTTAAATTTGTATCTATGCAAGATAAAAATAAAGTGTTAGGTAAATTACTGATAAAATTAATATTATTAATAATATATTAATATATTAATATTATTATATTGATATATTTATTATATATCTGATGGAAATAAAAATGTATGTTAAGGATTAAGACGGCCTCTACTGTGAACGTGACGATTGTGTGTTCAAATCTCACTCAGAGGAATGAATTATTTTTATTTTCTCCCTTTGATAAGAAGCGCGGCGTTTAGTTCCGCCACTCACAAAAAAAAATGTTTCAGATAGTGACTTGATACTGCGCTCCCTCAACCTATGCTGCTAACTGCAGGGTAGCAGTAGCTAAATTAAATTCTATGTTCGATATTATTAATAATATTACTAAAAAATTTTTGAAATTTAAATATTTCTTACTATTTTTAGACGTTCAATTGAAGCTTACAAACTTCCTCATAATGCTGTAAAAGAGCAATTGTTGATGCACCGTTGGAGGTATCCCAGCCTGTCGCTCCATGGCATTGAAGGTAAATAAAAACTTATTTCTATAATAATAGATTATAAATATCGCAGTGGCACAAGCATGTGACTGTAAATGCGACAGCTATGGGTTCGATTCCTAGTCGAGGAAATTAATTACCTATTGTTTATTATTATTTTCTCATCTGTGCTCTGGTCACAAGGCAAAGTGCGGTATTGAGTTTCGTTGGAAGGAAGGACACATAGTGTTTTAAATCTAGGTTCCCTCTGGCTACGTGTATCTCGCATATAGCATTGTAGGCAGAAAGACCCTAGGACACTTGGGTTCGCCATTTTTCATCGAATTCTTGAGGCATTATTAGGTGTTGAGTGGCGAATCTCAACGCTGGACTATGCCCCTGTACAATATTAAATATTTCGTTGCCCCGAGTGAATTATCCAACCCATAACCGTCACGTTTACAGTCTCAAATAAAATTATTTATGTAATATAATATAATAAACAGTTATAGTTTATTACTTAACTACAACAATAGATGTAACAAATTAATTGTATAATGTATGGCATTAAGATAGCCACATACTTTAGTTTTGTATTTCTTTTGTCAATATTTAGAGGTTCAAGTCTATTTCTACAGATATACGTATATTATAATAGCAACCCGCTCGCGGCATCGCCATTAATCGCCTTAAGCAACGCCATTATTTGTTTAATTTTACTTAGCGTCACGCTTTATACGCTGTGTGCGGGCACATAGCAGGGTAGGCAGAGTGAACCTAGTATCATGATACTTCCACATTTTTGCTAAATTCCTGAGGCAATGCGTGTTGAGTAGCGAAAGTGAACGCAGCGCTTAGCCTCTGCACCAGAGCAAAAAAAAATGGACATATTAAAGATTTAATTTCCTCTAGTGAGAATTGAACCCACAATCCATCGCGTTTATAGTCACATATTCCACTCGTGTGAAGCCGGGTCGGGCCGCTAGTAATACATTATTAATAATAAAGGATAATTTTACATGCAGTCTGTGAGACTGTTTTAGATAAGATAATTAATGTAAACATAAATAATATTTAGAGATTGTCTCTGTGGCGATGATAGCACAATATAAAAATATTTGGACTCAATAAACATTGTCTGATGATATATACTAGACTGGTAAACAATGCAAGCAATTATGTAAATATGTAACAAAATCAATTGAAATGTAGTCAATTCTTACTATAAGAATAATAATTTCTTAGTGTTTCATGATATGAGTACACACAGTGCCACCACTCAACACGCAATTCCTCCAGAAAAGTGTTTTAACACTAGGTTGCCTCTGCTTGCTACCTTGCTGTGTGCGGGATACAATGTGAAGCTGGTTTTTTTTTTTTCAAATTTTTACATGAGCTGAAATGGATAGGTTCTGAGGTCCTCTACCATAGACGACTGTTGATCTGTCGATCGCGTGACATCCTGTATATAAATAAATATGAAATTATTGGATCTGTCGGTGATTTTAAGATAACCGTGATTGTTTATGTGAATATAGTTATTTACACAATAATGTTTTATCATTATCAAATTTAACGCAAATTAATTGATTCCCTCGATTTGGGATCGATCTCATATTACTTTTATAATGAAAATAATTGTTAATTGAAAATAATTGTAACTATAACATAATCGTAGACATATTTTTGTATTTCCAGGTGCGCATTATCAAACAGGTGCAAAAACAGTAATTCCCGCTAAAGTTGTGGGAAAGTTTTCTATTCGTATTGTGCCAGACCAGGAGCCGGAAGAAGTTGAGAAACTTGTTTTTGATTTTATAAACAAAAAGGTATAAATATTGGAATTTTGATATTTTTATATATTTATTCATTATGTTCCCAGTTCTGATGAAGATTGGAACTATTAGAGCTTAAAGCATAAAATGTCAAATAGTAAATTGGCATTCTCGTTTTTGATACATTAATCTATATTATAAAGAGGAAAGATTTGTATTTGATGTTTGTAATGTTTTCGCACAAAATCTATAGAATCGATTTCAAAACTTCTTTCACTCATTTTTTCATTAGAAAGCTGCATCTTCATGGACTCCATGAAGTACATAGGCTATATTGCATTTAAAAAAAAAACTAGGAATACCTAATAAAAATGCGATAATGTAAAACCCAGGGTGGAATTAGAATCGATTCAATCGAAATTTTATCATTGCGTGCGCTGCGACAATTATTGATGATAGAACAAAACAATGTTCTACAGTATATTATAGAACGCATCAATATCTATTATAACGTTTTTATTTTCATTTCTTCGCTCTGTTATCGAGGCAAAGGGCGGCGTTGGATTCTGCCACTCAACATGCAATGCCTCCAGAATTTGGCAGAAATTGGGGAACGGTCTGTCTTAACACTAGGTTCCCTCTGTCTACCCTAGTGTGTGCAGGATACAGCATGAAGCTGATTTGTTTTTTTATAATCAAAAATGCCACTGCCGATGGTTTTAATAATTTTCACTTCAGAAATCAAAACATTATTTACTGAGAAAGGAACGTAATTACTAGATTTCCTCTTCTTATTCTGCACGGTTAAAAACATGAACGATGATAAAATAAATTTAAAAAACTTGGACCAAAATGGGCACAATAAAGCCTTAGCAAAATATAAAAACAGTATTTTTGTGCACAGTGGTCTGAGCGCGGCTCTCCCAACAAGATGCGTATAACGGCGCAGAGCGGGCGCGCGTGGACCGAGAACCCCGACCACCCGCACTACCAGGCCGCGGCGCGCGCCACTAAGCTCATATACCAGGTACAGTGCATTATATTTTTTACCAAGTACACATAATATATTTTTTTAGCTACACCTTTTAAGACACTTACTTCCCCACGATTCGCTTTTCTGATTTAAATTGTTTTCTTTTTTACATCATTTATAATGCATAAAACTCATATGAACAATACTTTTGACCATTTTAATAACACAAATTTAATTGAAAATGAACAACCTAAGATACTTTTTATTTATTTATTAAATCTTTATAAGTGAATTGAAGTGTAATGGTTCCAGACTGAGCCGGACATGTCGCGCGAGGGCGGCTCCATCCCGGTGACCATCACGCTGCAGGAGGCCAGCGGCCGCAACGTGCTGCTGCTGCCCATGGGCGCTGGCGACGACATGGCGCACTCCCAGAACGAGAAGCTCAACGTGCGCAACTATATAGAGGGGGTCTGTGCCATTCATTCAGTCATTCTAATTATGATTCCAACTATTCTTTTTTGGAATAGATTTTTGTTAACAGTTTGAAATTGGTGAGACAAAGCACAGCTTTATGTTTGAACCTTCAAGAATTGGGGAAAAAATTGAGGATTAAACGTTGTGGTCGAACACCTTATGCTGCTAACATTGTAAGGTTAAATAATGTGGGCGGGAATTTTCATTGATATTTTCAGTGACGTCATAGAAAAATTAAAATTGTTTCACTATGTGTCTTTCATATGTAGAGTATAGGTTTATTGAATGCCAACAAAACCTTTTATAATATTATGTATAAGATATTTTATATATTTCAGTTATTTCTTGGTTATATTCAAGTAAAAATTTATTTATGTACACAATTTTTTTTCCAGATAAAACTGTTCGCTGCATACCTCTATGAAGTTGGAAAACTTTCCAAATAAGACTAATGAAAATAGAATATATTGTCACTTCATTTACATACAATAATAATAAGGACACTCTTTTTAATTTAATTGAATTAGTATTAACGCTACATTTATGAATTCGTTTATAAATAAGGGCTCGTTTTCATTGGTCGTTCAGGCACGTATACAGGTGAGGGGATTTTGATCCACGCACCACGTGCGGGGATTACCCGCATGCCGTATATAGATAGTCTACTTGCGTTAGTCAATAGTACGTATTCGGGGACTCCCCGAATACGGGCTTGACGAATTCAGTACAGAAGAACAATAAGTACAATGGTAGCATTTTAAATGTAAAATGTGCCTTATTACTAAGCATAATAAATACAAAAGTATAAAACTAAATATTATACGGTGCTATATGATGCATGTACGTAAAACATTGTGGTGACAGTATTTTTACATATTAATTATCTTTTTTTAATAACTATTTATACATGTTTAGTTTGGAAAATGTATTCTATACTACAATTGTATTTCTTTTTTTTATATTCACGCCGCATAATAAATTGTTTATGTTATACATTGTTTCATTTTACTATAAATCGATTTTTTAATGATTTATGAAATCATAAAAGGATAAAAACGTAATGATGATTCTTTACTTGAAAATATTATTTCAAGAAAACTTCCAAACTCCATTCTATTGAAATAGATAAATATGATGCAGATAAGATATTCGGAAGAACCGAGCAGCTAAAAAATATATGTACACAATCTACGAGTATATATCTGTTTACTTATTATAATATTAATTGTAAGCGGAGCAGCAAAGGCCAATAATATAATATTCGTCTCTGTGTTGTTTATTTTGGAAAATTGAATATTTCATGTAAAATATTCCTGCCTACTTTTATTAACACTACAACAAAAACACTACGTTCCCAACTTTCCGCTGAGTTTTCTAGACATTGCGTGTGGATTGACGGATCTGACACTGACGCGTTTTGTGTTGTTGGCAGATCAATGAAATTAAAATATAATTAATTTCACCGAGTGGGAATTGAACCTACAACCGCCGCGTTTACAGTCACACGCCGTGCTTTAATTCATTAAAAGATGGTCATGAAGAGCACTTTCTGTTGACATAAAAAAACGAAGATCGTGACATGGAGGTCATACTTACTGGCGATCACACTCACACCCCGGGCGATGGTAAAAATACCAAAAAGTCAAATAAAATTAAAGAAAATAAAAAGTTTTTTCTTAATAAAATGAGATGAGAGGTTTAATTTTTTTTAAATACAAAATAATATATATACAAAAAAATCTCTAACTTTCTCGACCTAGTTGTGAATTTACCTTTTTCTGTTATTTTTTTTAAAACCATTTCCATTTTAATTTTATGTTACTAAAAATACTGGGGTAGGTGGGCACCATGCCATTCTGGTGCGAGCACCACTCTCCCACCGTTCCCACTCTCAGGACCATACCACATGGCGACAAAAAACCAGCGGCGACATAATAACACAAGAATAAAAGTAGTAAAGTATTTAATGAGACCAGCGTGTAAAGTAATATCGGAATGTAGTGTAACGCATAGTATTGGAAACGAAACCTTATCTACGGTTTACGGCTACCCACTCACTACTTGCAAATACTAAATTAATCTATTTGTGAGAATTATTTATCAATCATCACGAGTGCGTTGTTGAAGTACATACTCTTCACATGCGGCATGGTTATATTTATTATTGTTTTCATAGAAAATAATTTATATTACGGTAGTTTTAATATTTTTTATTAAAACATCAATAAATTTATGTAATGTATATTAATTTTACGCAGTGCAGTGAACAAAGTAAAATCCCAAAAAAAAAGAATACATTGTGATATAAATAAAATAAATAAAATAAATAAATATATGTAAGATATTGCTGCAAATAGGTAATCTATCGTTTTAGACGTGCATATTCAGAAGATTTATAATTTCTTGTGGAGAGCATATGACGCCAACGGAGTTTCTGTCTTTGTATTGGGGAAAGCCAAAGCATAAAGATATTTCCCCTACCAACGTGGAAAGCTTATCTTGGAAGATTTTCTTTCTTTTTTAATAAGTGATTCATTAATATGTACATTAAATGCTGCATTTTTATTTATCTAGTTCTTTTGATAACATACTGACCAATTTAGCCGAACAGTAAGTAGAATTTTAGCTTATAAAGATATTAATATCGGACTCAGCAGGCGTCTTGTAATTGCAACGAGGTCACGTTTAATCCTAAGACGGTCATAATGAAGCAACAATAGATCAATCATACGAAATGCGAATATCGCTTACTTTCTAACTTTTCTAAGCCGATGCGTTCCACTGACATTGTACTTGGGTCAAAACTGTAACATTAAATACCTATTTATCATGCTTATTATACATATGAATACCTATATAATTTTTATAAGAAAAAAATTATGAAAAATTATAACTTTTACGTAGAAATAAAAATTTAACTATCATTGACCTGACCACATATAATTGATAGAAAAAAGTGTAAGAAAATGAAAGTTATTGAACATTATTTGGAATATTGAAAAAATTATAGAGATTTAATCAACTTAAATCACTCCGGTCTCTTTAGGATTTCTTCCGTTCCCCACTATTCGCCGAATTATAGATGCATGGCGTATCGAGTAACGGACCTCAAAGCCGCGTTTTACCTCGTTACGATAATTAATTTCCTCGAATAGTAATCGAACCCACAATCTATCGCGTTTATAGTCACACGTTTGTGGCACTGCGCCATCACTGGCCTATACTATTTCAATATTTCTTGGAAACGATGCGTGTATTCACTTAACCTACATTTAAGTTAAACTCGAGGCATTGTTCAGTCTGTAAAATTAAACTTTCACGCCGTTGTCCATTCGAGTTCCTTTTGCAAATTCTTGAATGTTATATATATATCTCAAACTCACTCCGAGTAAGAACTCTTGTGTTTCTACTATGAGTCAGTACTGCGTTTGTAATCTTTATAATATGTGATTCGTTCAACGTTGTTCACTCAACGTTTTTTTTTATATTTAGTAGTTTTTTTTAAATTCGAATACTATTTGTCATTTTACGAATAAAATATACCAATATCAAATAATAAGTTATATATATATATATATACTGTATATACTATATATATATATACTCCATATATGGTATCCTAAAAACGGAAACCCACATATGAATAAAAAAAAGCCTTGTCAAAGATTGTGATCGGATCGCATCAGCAAAAGGTTAGGTCCGTGCTCAAGCGATACGAGTTTACCACTAACATAAAAGAGGATAGCGGCTGCCCCTCATTCAGTCCGCCTCAGAGTCTCGGTGCAACACAACGCTACGTAAAATGAAATAAACAATTTCATTCTGCATATTCTACCTTTATTTGATTTGGTTTCTGTCCAGTGGAGTTTTGCAAGTCCTACTTTGAGTTTGTCACTGTGTATATAAACGAGGACGTGTGAAGAACGGTAAGTTGTCATTTTGGATTATATATACATATATACTACTACATAGTAGGTTTCATATACTAACTGTTGTCTTTTATATATATATTTGTGATATAACATACTTGTTCATCTATTTATTTACATCTTTTTATTGAATATTGTTTGTTGACAAATTAATATTACTTTTATATGTACCTCATGATAGAGTAGAGAGTCGCTTTAGATAGATGTATTACACTTTCTAATTTATTATTAACCACATTACATTTAAAAACTTTGTTCTTGTAACATTAATATCGACATAATAATATTATAATTCCCGTTGGCTTACTTAACGTTGTAACTTAAGTTACGTTGCAGACGAGCAACGTTGTCTGCTAACTATGTGTTATATGTAGAGCAATGAATATAATATGTAATTAAACCATTTTTAGCTCCACTCTGTATCCCACATATAGCAGGATAGACAAAGGTATAGGTAGATAGGATAGGACACGCTGTTGCCCATTTTCCAGTGAATTATCGAGGCATTGTTGAGCGGTGGATCTTAACGTCGAGTGAGTTTGAGTGTTTACCAGAGTGAAAAATGAAAATATTTATAAATAAAATTCCATTGAAAAATAATCCGTCAAGAATAGAACGTACAACCGTCGCCTTTACAGTCACATGCTTGTCCACAACACAACAGCCTCAAACACATTCTTAAATATCGTACTATATTATCAAGCTGCGATAATATAGTATGATATTTAGGAATGTGTTGTCTAGAGGCCGTCGTGGCGCAGTGGCACAAGGGTGCCGCCCGTAAACGCGACGGTTATGGGTTCGTATACCACTCGATGAAGTGAAATATTTCTTTACGTTTATATTTCCATTTTTCTTCGCTCTGGTGTCGAGGCAAACCGCGGCGTTGAGTTCTGCCACTCAACAGGCAATTCCTCCAGAATTCGGCAGAAAGTGGGGAACGGAGTGTCTTGTCTTGACACCTAGGTTCCCTATGCGTGCCGTGAAGCTGAAAAAAAAAATTATCATGCTTTCATTAATTATCGACGGTTACATATATTCTTTATATATTAAAAGATTCTTCGATTTGATAATAATTTATAATAAAAGGTTTAATATAAAGACAAACATTGTCTACCTCACACCTACGTATACTTAATGTACGCCAGGTTCTCTATGACATGTAGTCTGTAAGATAATGTATTAGTTTTATATATTTATAAATTATCATCACGTAAAATCTATGATTGAGTATGAGAAAACCACATTATTTTATAGCTTATTTTATACATATTGAAATTATAAAAAAAATTGAGAAACACATGTCTAATAATACGAGAATCTCGTGTAAAACGTAGGTACGTGAAAACATCACAAAAGTAATTTAATTATGTCAATCGGGGCTCGGTCGCTTGACGGCAACAGAGTTTATTGGAGGAGAATTCAAATTTCATTCAAATTAATAGAATTCAAAACAATCATGTTAAAAAAATTTAAAGCCATTATTTATATAAATGGCTTTTTTTTTAATCTCCTGAAAGGATATGATGAGCCAACCCGAAGGCGGTACAGTCAACCAGTTACAAGCTGCCGGCACTGCACTCGGAAAGAAAATAATCAAAAGTGAGAAAACTCCTAAAATCAAAGCTGTACTGCACAGCCAATTTCAGCGTTGCTACAACTTGTTGACCGTACTGTACCTATATTTATGTGAGAATGTGTGATTTTTGACGGTAGAGTGCTATTTAGTCGTAGTAAAACTAAATCTTTTACAACTACTTCATCAAATTCCTACAATAAACTAACATTGTTTGACTTTTTTAGACATTTCGTGTCCTTAAACTATTATACCCTAACATGAATGTATAATCTTATCAAAAAAAAAAAAGAAAACGTGACTGAATAGGAACCACTTTTCTTATTAAAATATATATTTTAATAATATTTTGAATGAACAATATTGCAAAAATGCTGCCAATTCGAGCAAAGTTTGTACCGCTCATTATCTACGACTCTACGTATATAAAGAGTTATTTCAAAGACATTATGTAAAATTTCTTTGAATTAACAACTTTACATATTTCTTTTTACAATCGTTAAAAAGTAATTAGGGCATCATAACGTAGGTATCTAATGGTGTGATACGTTTTTGCGGATTTGATGACATAGATTCGATAAAAACATGAAACATGAAATTTTACTGTATACCACTTTCAGTTATCAAATTTTTGCTATTGTTTTCTTGTTTGCTTCTTTATGCTTCCCATATTTATTACCGCAGAGAAACAAAAAATCTTATTTAAGCTTATCTTATTATTTTGAGGCTGGTCGTGGCGCAGTGGTACAAATTGTGCTGCACAATCGACTGGTTGCGGGTTCGATTCCCACTCGAGGAAAGAAAATATTTAATTATGTTTTCATTTCTTCGCTCTGGTGAAGTAAGCCGTGTGGTCCCGGCTTAGAATAGGATCACCCTGGTACTGTCGGTCTCGTAAAAGGCGACTAAAGTACGTGTGGTAGAGTCACGTCGCCAGTAATGGCAACACGCATGGGCAGACTCGACCGGATTTAATACCACCCCCGACATTTAAAACCGAAGTAGTGGCCTTTGCCACTGCGTTTCGCATTAGGTAATGCCGGGCCCCGGTGCCCTTCATCTCCACCTTAAAGGCTGGCAACGCACCTGTGGCTCCTCTGGTGTTGCATGGGGTCGTGGGCGGCGGTGATCACTTGATCACTTACCATCAGGTGAACCGAACGCTCGTTTGCTTTGTCTTCTCCCATAAAAAAAAAATTATATGTTGAAATATGAGTTTGTATAGGAATCCCAAATCCAGCCAACATTTATGTTTACTTTCACAACGCAAATAGAGAATTATGCAATTTTACCAAACAAAGTAGTAGATTTTTGGAATTTTATTGTCTATTGGACCGTTGTTGCAGACACGAGACGGTTTTTTATATTTACAAAAAAGTGTAAATAATACAAACGGCGTCTTCTTAATTGTATATCAAATAAATATCATCAAAGTATATGAAAACCAGTAAATTACCAGCGCTATACCCATTAAGAAAAAGTTCATTATATAGTCATTTTGTTATCTTTAAAAATACTATATAATACAAAAAATTATCTACGATGGTATTTATAATAATTGCTTCGTAGTTATAATTACATACTGGAAGAAATAAATATTTTGAATACTAAGCAAAAAATATATCTATATCTATCTGTGTTTAAGATATAGATATATTTTTTGCTTTTTATATATATTATCTACATCTGTGGTTCTTAACCATTCTCATTCGTTAACCTCAACCTCAGCTTCATCATTCGAATCCAAATAAAAAAAAAACAATACTTAGCTATAGTGTCAATAGCATTGATAATATCTAATTATAATTCCATAAGCATAAGCAGACTCTTACGCAAGTGTATAAACACCGCAACCGACCCGAATGTCATCCGTTATTCAATAAACGAATAGTTTTGACTTTAAAATGTTATAAAATTTTTTGTTGCTCAAAAAAAACTTTAACTTTTTAAAATTATTTATGGCACAGACTATTTAAATGAATGAAAACATAATAGCTCTATCGTATTCAAAGAGAAATAAAGTAAAAAAAATACATTAAAATTACTATTTTTATACATATATTTATAGTTTTTTTATATATATATTTATATATATATATAAAGAAATAATAAAAAATATAAAAATGTTAGCATGTATAAAATTGTCAAATATTTTTCTAGATAGATAATACAAGTGTCTGGAGCTACGACATCGAACGCTTCATTAAATATACAAGTAAATGATAAATAAAATTATATATAATATACTTAAATTTGTGAAATAGATTGTGCGTACTGTGGTAACAATCTTTATACTAAATAATGTACAAAGATATCAAAACAATATTATGCATGCAACGGTTTATTTTGTAACGGGGCCGTCACAATAATTACCTTATTTTTTTTTTCAAAGTATTGATTTGACCATTGATTTATAGTCGTCATAACTTATGTAGGTTAGTAGGTTAACTGTCATCCCAAAAACTTTATTCATTAAAGAATTAACAAATTATTATAGTTACTTCGAATTTTATATTATAAAAAAAAATATAATATATGTTAAGTTTAAAAAATTTGGCCTTGAGAATGGGCAGAGAGGAGGATTAGTTTCTCTACGTCTATCTCGACTTGATTCACTTAACTTATTTTTTCTAAATATTCCATTTCTTAATGTATTGATAAAAGGAATCGATTTACTGGTGGTACTTTATTTAGTGTCATTTGCTTTTCTCCATCACCAATACATATATTTATATTACTCTAGCATTTATTCATATGTTGCAAGTAATCGCTAAATTACCTCAGTAAGAATCCATAATATATTTGATTCAAGCATAATACGTATTGACACGCTTTATGGTCCGGCTGTTGTGTAACATTAGCATGACGTGTTGACTTTCTCCGCGCGTTCGGAGGCGCTGGTGGCGCGGCGCATGTAGGGAAATCCAAGCGCTGTGTCGTCACCAGCGGCCAAATATTTTAGGTGGGATTCCCTTATAAGACCTTTGTATTTAATTTATTGTATTTCTATAAATGAATGAATGCCACAAATAAAATTATTAATGAAAATATATTTTTTTAATTATATATCATTATAATAAGAATTATGGAGGCATTGCGTGTTGAGTCGCAGTACTCAACACCGCGCTTTGCCTCGACCCCAGAGCGAAGAAATGGAAATTTAAGTTTAAATAAATATTTCATCTCCTCGAATGGGGATCGAACACAAAACCAGTCGGTTTAAAAGTCACACTATGTGCTCCTGAGCCACGATTGGCCTCAAATATATTTATACATACAAATTAAGGTGGTAATGCCAACAAAAATAAAAATCTATTTATATACAGTTAACATCTATATTTAAATTGTACAACTTTTTACTATTTTATGTCACAGAATTATATACACATAAATAATTATAAATATTTTAAATTTACGCTTCACACTTTATCGTAAAAATGAAATAACGTAAATATCAATAATAACCGTAACATGTAAATACTCAATGCTAGCTGGGTTTTCCCATGATGTGCTCAGGCCTCAGGGTTAGTGCGGCTGTGCAGAAATTAACTAGAATTTATGACGTATATCTATTATAGTATTATGCACATTTGTATAATAAACTGTTGTTATCGGTATGTGCATCGTATTTAATTGTAATATTTTCCCATTATGGGTACATATGTAACTAAAAAAATTGATTAAAAGCCATAGCAGTCATAAGCTTTGAACGCGAACGGTGAATTCGGCAAAAAGTATCCCTAGTTTTTGCCGAATTCACCGGAATTTCTTGATACTAGAATCCTTTCTCCCTGCCTACTCTGCTATATGCGGGTTACAGCGTGAAAAAAGAAGAATATCTAATAACAAAGCAAAATGTATGCATTATGTCGGTTCTACTAATATGTTCTTATCTGGAGAATGACTTACGGTATTGAAAGTTATATTAGAAATTGGAAACAATATAAACAACTTTCATTGTAACAAGGTTTTTTTTATAAGTGATTCACTAGATTGATCGATTGTAAAAGTAGTTTATTCTTTATCGACGTATATAATATAATTGTACATAATGTATTTATTATTAAATTATAATATTAATTGTTTCGTTTTTACAGAAATTAAGATGCTGAAGCTGGGGGTAGTTTTGTTCCTTGCTCTGTCGACAACCGTCCACAGTCAGTGTTTTTACAAAAACGATGGCGAGAAAAAACTAAATCCTGCAGCTCGCACCAGCTTGTACAGAAATCAATTAGAGTTTACACTGAATCTCTTCAATGTAATAAACAAAGCTGTCCCAGATGACAATATATTCTTTTCACCGTTCTCGGTGTACCACGCGTTGCTGCTCGCTTATTTCGCCGCAGGTGGACAAACTGAGAAATCGTTAAAGCAATCACTACGAATTTCTGATGAACTGGTAAGTTTAAATATATATATTTTTGTTTTGCATGTAACTCAATAAGCCGCACTTGTATTTACAGGAGTATAATTAAAAAGTTTATAATCATATTTTCGTTTCATGTCACCTATTTGGAAAACAAAATAGGGAATATTTGTTTATTCTCTGTACATTCTGATTGATGAAGTGACAGATTATTTAGTTGCAGTATTTGCAGAAAAAATAAATTAACATAAATACAAACGAAATTTTTAGTTATTTATATTAGCCATGTAATTTAGATTAATATTCATATTTCTATTTTTTTTTTCATTATCCCGCATTCTCTTGTATTGTACAATGAGTAGCGGAACTCAACTAGAGTTGGAATCGAACCCACAACCGTTGCACTTATAGTCGTACGCGTACTCGTATGTCACACTTGCTCCACGACGGACGGTTTAATTATACTTGGAAATTATTTTTATTCATATACATAAATATATGTATATAGATAGATGATTCAAACAAATTATCGAAGTTATTATATTACAGTATTCTCAAGAAACTTTTAAATAAATTCAATAATATTTTGTTTTTTAAAAACAACGGTTATCTACGTCACGCGTATTTTTTCTAACAACGTCGACATAGGGAAAATGGTGAGGATATTCGATACATTAAAATGTTACGGGTTTTCGTTTAAAGGACAAAGTAAACCTGTTGGGTGCGTACAAGGTGGACAGGAGAGAGCGCGAGTTCAACAACAACAGCGACAGCTACGAGTTCACGAACGCCAACAAGATGTACGTGGACAACGAGCTGCACTTGCGTCAGTGTATGCGCGACCTTCTTTCTGGGGAACTGGAAGCTCTGGTAAACTAATTAACAAGAATACCGTATAATTATAATGTCATTGTATATTTTTTCTATTAATTTAATATAATAGGTTAATATGAATATAATACGTGTAATTTGTGTGATTTCCAGAATTTCCACGACAATCCCGGCGAATCTCGTCTTTTGATAAACGATTGGGTATCTCGTGTAACTAAAAACAACATTAAAGATCTGATTCCAGTCGACGGTATCAGTCAAGCGACAAAACTAGTTTTGGCGAACGCTGCATACTTCAAAGGAGTGTGGGCCTCGAAATTCCCTGCAGAGAGAACAAAGAAACAGCCGTTCTACGTATCAGAGTCTCGTCAAACATTTGTACCGTTTATGCGACAGAAGGGAACATTTCATTACAGTAATTTAATCTTATTTTATGCGTAATATATTAATTATTTAGCTAGAGTACTTATTATTGAACTAATATAGAGTTATATATATTGAACTAATATTTATTTATTTTTATATCAAAAATGTTTCGAGAGATTATTTAAGTTATTTGACTATAATATACTATATATAATATAATATATATATAAACAAAAAAAAAGTATAGAAATTCATACATTTTTAAAATTACAGTGGTAAGTGAAGAATTGGGCGCAAAAATTTTGGAATTACCGTACAAGGGTCATGACATGAGCATGTTCATTTTACTTCCGCCGTACGCCTTAGAAGAAGGTCAGTTTACTCATAAAATGTTTTTTTTTGATTTCTTTATTTTTTTGAAGACCATTTTCGATTGCGTTTAAATTGAATATATATATTTATAATATAACCAAGTAACCAAGACCAACGTTGATAAATATATTTTATTTCTACTACAATTTCTTTTTAATTATTGACTTAGACCAGTCATGGCGCAGTGGCACAACCATGTAACAATAACGCATCAGGCTGTGGGTTTGATTTCCACTCCAAGAAATGACATATTTAATACTTAAATTTGAAAATAATGAAAATTTAGAAAAAAAATTATAATTTTTTCCTGATTTTTTTTTACAGATACATTTGACTTTTATAATATTTATAAAATATTTAAGGTATTATACATAAAAATACTGTTAATATGTTTTATTGACAGTCTCTTATATCTCATGTCTGTATAAATCAATTTTCATTTAAACATAATATTTATTAACAGGTTTGTCCAACATCATTTCTAAGCTAACTTCTGAACGCTTGGCTGCCGTAGTGGAGGAAAGTTACATGGGTCGCGAGGTTATAGTAGAAATACCTAAATTTACCGTGGAGAGAAGCCTTCCTCTCAGAGATGTAATATATTTTCAATTTAAACTTTTTCACTAAGCTTAGTCTATACTACACAGTGGCACAGTTTTTAACTGTAAACACGACTGTTATAGGTTCGATTTCCACCCGGAGAAATGAATAACTTGAATATTTTCATTTAGTTTTGGTGACAAGACAAAACGCAGCGGCACAAGCGTAGGGTTGAGTGCAGTCACTCAATATGCAATGCCTCAAAAAATCTTTGGATTGGTTTTGGAACGCAGTGTCTTAACACTCTGTCCCCTGTCTGTCTGTCTGCAGGAAATTAAATAAAAAAAATGTAATATAAACGTTCCTTCGTATGGGATCGAACTCACAATCGTATAAACAGTCCCATTCTGCTATGTTGTTCTCCATTTGATGATAATTATTTTTTTATTTTTAATTCAAAAAACTTAAAATACTTTTAACTTAATGTAATGTTTTATATTAACGCCTTCGTGACCATCTTTAAGCGTGATAGTTGAGGGTTCAATTCCCATATGGAGAAATGAATTATTTTTATATCCTCGCCGTAAGAAAAAGAAAGCAGCGCTGTGTTTCGTCTCTCAACTCGCAAACCAATATATAAAAATTGGAGAAGAAAGTGTCTTATTTCTCTATATTCTATATTCTTATCTATATTCCCTCCGCCCAATCTGCTTTTATATAAATGACGAGTATCTTAAACTCGTAACTCGTTAGAACAATACAGAGGAATCCACGTTAATTATTCAACAAGTAATGTTTGGAATTTTTTATTTGCAGATTTTGGAAACGCTCGGTGTCGGAGATTTATTTAACGCCACCTCTGACTTCAGCACTCTCTCAGACGACCACGGTATCGTCTTTGACGACGCTGTACACAAAGCCAAAATACAAGTCGACGAAGAAGGTATTTGTTAACTTCATATATATTATTATATTCAAAATAGTGAAGAAAGCTATAACTATATATTAGAGATATTACATACTGGGTAGTGAAACAAAGGTTTATTTTATTTATTACCTGAACTGAGTCTTGAGACTCGTTGTGACGCAGGGGCACAAACGACTGTAAATGCGATAGGTTGTGGGTTCGATTACCACTCGAGAAAATGATATCTATATTTATAATAAAATCACAACGGAGTCTGTACGTGAACGATGTATAAGAAAAAATGTTATTATTAAGCTATAATAACGTAATGGAACCAAAAGCCATTTTTTTTTGTCCGGTTGTCTGTACGTTTGTTCAAGCTAATCTCAGGTATGGCTTAACCGATTCAACTGTAGTTCACTATTGTATTTTGAAAAATTATCTTGACATTTAGTTTTTATTTTATTTCAATCGGCCTATAATTTAATTTAACGTTGTTCGTCGAAATTTCTTTAAATAACTGTTTTATTGAATTGGCTGAAATTTTTCAATATAAATATTGTTTTTAAAATGATATTTTATTATAATATATGAGATATTATTATAATAATATAAATGAATTATTTGAGTTATCCAGCCATAGTTAAATTTAAAGGTTTATTGTAACAGCTTTGGTTGACCTGTTCTTACGGTTAAATTTATCTTTTTAATCACAAAAAAAATGAGCTATGTATTTCTTTTTCATCTTCAGGCTGTATCCCGCATATCCTATTAGGGCAGCCAGAGAATTAATTATATTAAATTAATTATTAAATTATATATTTTTAATTAATTTATTTATTTATAATTATATAAATCTATTATATTATCTTTTATTAGGTACTGTAGCCGCAGCTGCAACTGCCATATTCGGATTCCGTTCTTCTCGTCCTGCTGAGCCCAGTGTCTTTATTGCGAACTTCCCATTCGTCTACATTATATATGAGCGTCCTACGAACTCCGTGCTCTTTATGGGAGTCTACAGGGATCCTAAAAAGTGAAAAAAAAAATCTACAAGAATAACAACGTAACGAGATATGGTTATGGATTATTTATTATTATATCTTTTTTAACATTATATTTATTTTTAATATTCAGATCTAATAATACTGCTATGAAAGATATAAAAAATGTGATAGACTGTAAAAGATAGGTAGTTTTTCGGTACGATAATTTATATATTAATTTATTCCTTTAAGTTAACGTTACGTTTACGTTAAAATTTAATTATAAACCGTATTATTCTTATAAGTTAAATATTAAAAAAAAAATAAAAAATAATGATGATTGATTATTTTAATGTAAATTATCGGAAGGCAATTATGAAGAATAATATACAAATAAAGATCACAATAAAAGCTAATTTTATTCCATTAATTAAATATTTATCTTTAT
This sequence comes from Heliconius aoede, assembly GCA_037355905.1. Classification (NCBI taxonomy): domain Eukaryota; kingdom Metazoa; phylum Arthropoda; class Insecta; order Lepidoptera; family Nymphalidae; genus Heliconius; species Heliconius aoede. The sequence goes on along the minus strand of JBAIZZ010000173.1, from coordinate 1,837,498 downwards.
GTTTCATCTTGTTTTATTCATAATGTTCCTAGCTTAAAATACATACTGTGTTTATCGTCACTTTATAAAAATATTTTTATATTTTAATATTGCATTGATTCAATTCACAGTGATTGGAAAAGGACAAAGGAGAATTGTTTGAACGATAGCATAGAAACCTATGTGATAGACAGCTTAGGTATTTATATCATGATAAGGGACATGTTTTTTTTAGCTTCACGCTCTATCCCGCATGTAGCAGGGTAGGCAGAGGGTCTAGAGAGGTCTAGTTTGGGACATTCCGCTGTGCACTTTCCACCGAATTCTGGATTCATTGCCTGCTGAGTGGCGGAACTCAATGCGCTTAGCCTCCACACCAGAGCGAAGAGATAAACATATTAAATATCAAATTTTGTCCATTGGAAATCGACCCCACACCCGTCCCAATTACAGTATGTAATAATCTACATAATACTAAGCTAATTCTTATTAGATATTTATTCAGTCCAAATATTACTTATTAAGTTACGTATATATACAAATAACCAAATTTATAATATTAAACGTCGTGACCCTTCAACTACAGTGTCTGACCTCAATTAATAACTAAAATGATACAGTAGAAAATCTCATGCGATAATTTTGACGACCCATCACATTTAGAAAGTTCGCGTGCTTCCAATAATCAGGTAACGCCTGTTTAAATATTTTACAAGCGTTTGCACATTTATCGTTCATATATTATTTTTATAAACAAAGAGACTAATATGTGAATAGCATCAAATAAAAAATTCGCTTCACGCTATAGCCCGTACACAGCAGGGTAGGCAGAAGGATACTAGGTTCCTTAAGGAAATCACTCCGTTCCCCAATTTCCGCCGATTTCATATATGTGTTGAGTGGCGGAACTCAACGTCGCTATCTGCCTCGACACCAGATAATGAAAATATAAATGTAAATAAATATTTTACTTCCTCGAATGGGGATCAAACCCACAACCATCGCGTTACAGTGCGTCTTACCGCAGTGTCAGTTGGGAACATATTTTATATAAAGATCAAGACGTGGCTGTAACAAGCAATTAGATAGTTTTGTATTCAGTTATTTAACATCTCCAACTTAAGTATACAAGATATTAAGAAGCTCGTTCAATTATAACATGTTCGCCTGACGACACCCAAGACAGCTGATTAAGCCTGCATATTAACTGTTAACATGGAAGAGTAGGATATGATTAAAGGTAAATGGAATCAACACATGTCCAATTAAATTTCCAAGCTAATGTAACTATATTTTAGTTTCTGCAATAATTTAATATTATCTACATATTATTATATAAGGAGTACTCTGTATTCCTTAGGTAGAAAGAGGAAGACTCGTGTTAAGACTCTCTGCTTCTCACGAGTGGTTGTACTCAACGCCGTGCTTTGCATGACTCCAGAGCAAAGAAGTAAAAATGTTACACGCTCGTCCGCCTGCGCCACGACTGGTTATTATTATAATTATAATATATATATATTGCTGCTGTGTATACACTGCCTAATTTGTATTAGGATAAAACTTCATAAAGTGTCTTATATAGTGTACAATGATCCTCAGGAGAAGAACTTTATTATAATTTTAATTAAACACAAAATAAAATAAACCGGTTGTGAAATTTTTTGTCTGTTCACACAATTGGAATGAAAGTTAATTTACATTTTATTAGATTTAAATACTTGCTTGAAGTTTTAGTATTAATTTATGTATGAACGGAATATGAAACTGAATAGAGTAGAGACGATGTTTCGTATGTGAAATAATAAGTGAAAAGCGGTTAGTTCAAGTTACACAGGTAAATCCATCGGAAGCGTCGTCGATAGGATCGCTCTGCCCACAATGGAACTAATTACAACGCGTGGACGTCGAGGCCGGAACACTTGGAACAATGGCCGCTCGACGCCGCGGACCAGCTATCTGTATCTATATGTACCTTTTGTTCGCTTGTCTTACTTTTATCACAATAGGATTAAGCGAATTATTTAAACTATTGCACTAAGAATGGCGAATTATATCTATAAAATATTTCAAAAGTTCTACCATTATTTATTTAGCTTTACATGTAAATATATCACATTAAAATCTTTAAATAGCAGTAAACAATTTTTGAAAAATGTGTAATGATTTACAATTACAGAATAAAAGACATTTATATTATCAAAACATTTTATTAGCAAACTTAAAGTAGGAAAGTAAAAATATAAGAAATTTATTACAAAACTGTAAACGTGTAAAAATTATGGTAGCTACGAATTTCTTTACATTACGTATAGACCTTATATTGATACTGATATGGATGACCAGATATAACTGATAAATAGGAAGGCACCTAGAGAATGTAACAATCTTTTACAATAATTATTTCAAATTTTTTTTTCAAAGTTTTGCGAATTAAACTTAAAAATGTCGAGAAGGTAAAATTTCATAAATGCTGTATCAAAAATATAATATTGCAAAAGATTTCCAGATATATTTTGTGATAGAAATCTCGATGTTGGGCCATCATAACTTGTGAGCTGTATCAGGTGTGTCAATTATGGCAATAGAACGTTTGTGCTCTAGTACATTACATTTCCATGCATCCACCAACACGGTGACACTGCTCTGAAGGCACATCGCGACATCTCTCTACGAGTGCGTTACCTTACAAAGGGTACTGTATCAATAGATATACATTAGTAAAAATCACAGCTCGGGTTAATTGAAATATAATTAACTTTTGTATTCTCTTTTCGTTCTCTTAACCATAATTCTATAAATAAATAATAAAGTATTGTACAGGACGAACTCAGTTTAACGATGGAGTGGACATTAATACAATTTAGTAGTCCACAATATTTTGAGCAACAATAAAAATTCCAAATAAATAACAAATATATTTACAAGTTGTTAGTCACTTACTAACAAACGCTCGATTCTCTACTTCCGTGACGTCCTCGAAGCCAAATTGGTATATTATATTAAAATTAAATTACTCTTACATCGATTCAATAATATAATATAATTAATAGAAATCTTACAAACAAGAAATTATCATTATAAAATCTAATAATCAACTCAGGAACAAATGCAATAATAATTCATCAATTTAGAAAATCTTTTCGAAAAAGTTCTATAAAACTAACATAAATTAATATATTACATGAATATATTAACAACCATTAATGCGACAGCATATCATAAGGTAGCCATAGTTTCTTATTACTAATTGGTAAATCTCTCAAATATATCTTAATGCTTACAAACTAATATCTATAAATTCGCTAACATTTCAAATATCATCTAATGAGATACAAGAGAATAATTTTAACGTCACAAATTAGTTTCTCTCTTCAAAGTGGTTACATAAATTGTATTTACAAATAATGAGTATTGTTAAAGGAATTTTCTAAGCTTCTTATATTTCTACCTTTGTAAAATATTATGTAAAAGAAAAAAATACGGTATATTACGTGTAATATAATTCATTTATTGATCATCGGTCAGATACCCTGAAAAATATTGCAAATCTAAAAAAAAATATTAAAAAATTGATGCTGCACGAGTAGTTATGCTTATCTGAAGTTCATGGTTTATTTATTTTCAACACTAGTTATTTACTTTTATTTTTCCAAAAAAAAATTTAATAACATATAACAATAATATACAACATATTTAATCAATATTCGAATTTTTAAATTAACATCATTTTTATCTCATGCAACATTTTCTAGCACAGATTGCAGGTAAATTTCATAAATATTAAATATATTTTTAAATAATAATAATCAAAAATAAATTTTAATTTTTAATAAAAAAAATTATGTATATATAAATTGTAAAATTGTTATTAAAAATGAATTGTATTACATTCAGAAAAATAAAGACCTTTTTTTCGATTCAAATATCGAAGGAATATTCAGTTTGTGATAAAATAGTCTTTCGGTTACATAGAAACAAACATCGGCAGTGACGTGTTACCTTAACTTATAAGTTGTATTTATATTGGCAAGAGATATAAATAAAGATTCAGATAAAATCTTAAATTATTGGAAATTACCGAGTACTATATAAAATGCGAATGATGCTGAAAAGCATCATAATGAGTATTAGCGTATTACGACAGATTAAAAATCACCACACTTCGCGTCCACAGAGTAATACTGAAATTGTGACTTGATACAAATAAAAAGATTAAAAAAAAAGCCACAATGTTTGACCACCCGGACGTGCAATTTACTTCCGCGTCGCCACACAAGTTTGATTATGTCAAGTGTGGCGTGATCCGTGGCAGTATTAAGAACGAATGACATTTTAAATAATAAAAGAAATTATTATATAAAATTATCATATTTTTAAATAATAGATATAATTAATTCATATGTATATATAAAGAATATGAATAAAATGTGCTTTTGAAAACAGTGTTTAAAATGTACCAACAAGTGACCTAGTTTTAAAAATATCGAGTATTTGTACACACAATATGAGTATAATCCAAAAATATACTGAGACTGTATAATATAATTTTTGTTTCAATCGATATAGGCAAAGTAAAATCAGACTTAACTTGACGTCGGACCAATACAATTACAGTAGTGTCACGACTCGATACCTATTATAAAAGACCCACGTTTCCTGTTAAAGAGGTCATTCAGATCCAATTTGTAATATTTTTTCCGCGTCTTATAAAAGCTTTGTAATATTTAAATGTATATAGTTTTTTAATATATATATATATATAAGTTTTAGTTGTAATTGTAATTTTTAAATATTTGTAATTGTTTGTAATTAAACTTCGATATGTTTTATAAAAAGTTATAGCTGTTACAAATAAAAGATAAGTTGAAAATGCTTGTATTAGATACTTTCATAATAGCAGGGTGCGGCTCTGCACGAAAGGAATAAAGAAAGGCCAATTTGTTAGATGGGAAAGGGAGCACAATTTAAAAGATAGCTATTGAAATATTGGTCTTTGAAATTTATAGCAATATAAGTGTAATAAGACTACCTGATATAGATGTTTTTAAGGTCTATATAAACGTTACCCTGTTTTCTAAGCTTAAGCTTTTAATTTCGACTTTTATTTGTACAGTTGCTTTTACTTGGAGTAAAAATAGAGAAAGCGAATAATAACAGTGGAATATTTCTTTTTCGACTAATGAAATGTTATTATAAGCCCAAAAAAAGATTTTTATAATGAGTATTATTCACGTGTCGACATAAGGAAAATAGAAAGACAGTCAGTATGTACGATAGTTGAGCGGTGAAAGATAGTCAGTACTGAATGCTGTTTCTTTTACTCTGTTTTTTTTATTATTTTTTAGAAAGTCTGCCCGGTCGCTCTGTCGGAGAAATTACAGTGCGGATAGTCTACAGGTAATCCTAAATTTACTCATCGTCGTTGGTTTTTTTTATCTTATTACTTTTTATTGTATCTTAGAAATGTCTGCTACATTAACCAAATATTATAATTGACGCGTTAATAAATTATAAAAAGGAGCAAAACGTGAATAGAAGTATTGCGTAAGAACGTCCTATAGAATCTTATAATTTAATATATAAAATATTCATATATTATGACTTATATAAATTCAATGTATAGTTTAAATCTCGTAATTATACAAACACTTAATTGTACCTGCACTGAACTAACTAAAGCTAAAAGTAGTCGGTAACGGGTAGAATTACATACAAATTAACAAGCTTTACAACGGTCGGGAATCTTTTTTGTATACATTTTTGCCTTAACTGTTTTAAAGTATTAGTTTATTTAGCACCTTACCATATTCATCTGATATTTCAGCCTTTGAAAGTACACTCGCTATCAGTCATATGATTCAAAATTGATCGTCAATATGAATGAATACATTGCGCGTGATGAGCGGTTACCGCTGTTTTGTCGGCTTTGCGGCGCCGTTAGCTGCCGCACTCTTTTGTGCTATATGCGTCTGATAGTGTTTCGCAAGATGTGCCTTCTGTCGAAAACTTTTTCCGCACAGGGAACAAGTGAAGGGCTTCTCCCCCGTGTGCGTTCTCACATGCACGTTGACAGAGTACTTGTCTTTGAAACCCTTCGAACAGATAGAACAGTAATGAAGAGATCTTTCTTTTCTGACACCATTTGACGTGGATGTTGCAGCCTGAACAGCGGTTCCCGTCTGCGCTGGATTTGAAGGTGGTGAATTTTTATTTGGCGGTCTTTTGTATCTTTTGCCGGGTTTGGTGCTTGAAACAGTAGGTGATGCTGTCACAACGTGTATATTGTGAGGTAATTGTACTTCACCAGCAGGTATCATTGTAACTAATTCACCATTTACATGATGAATATTATAGACGCTGCGTGTTGGATCAATAGGTTCGACAGTGCAGAAAGGTTGTACCGATTCCCCTAATTCTGTTGCAATTCGCTTTAACTTTTCATAGTCATCTGGATAGTTTGTGTCGAGCTGAGAAAGGATAATGTCATCGACACTTTGTGTTGAGGTTGGGTTTTCTCCAGTCGCTACAGCAGCTGCAGTAGGCTCTTCTAATAAAATAGAAATAACATTGCCATTTGCTGGCCCTATCGCCATCAATAATTCTGAATCCGTATCTTTACTATCTTGATACATGGACGGCACATCTGCTTTGTTGTTATTGTTGATAATAACAGTCTTTAAATCTTGTTCCGAATTGAGTTTTGTGGCAGAACTTTTTTGTTGTAATGTACTATATCTAATAAAAGCTTTACCTTGCAGGGCGCTCCGCAACAGAGACTCATTCGTTTCTGTATTTTGGTCAGTCAATTTCCAGTCATTATTATTGTTATTATATTCGACTTCCAACATTGTTGGTGTACCAATTATTGTGCTATGTGAAGAGTCATCTTTCTTGTCATTATTTTGAAAGTCATTGTCATCATAATTAAAGGGTTCAATTTTAACTAAGCTACTAGTACTTAACTCCGTGGCTGGATTTTCTGAATCCCCATCTTCATAGTTGAATGTATCTTTTGCAAGTATATTTGTATTAAGTGCATCTTGGTTGAAGTCGTTAGGAAATCCATTCATGTTTAATATTGTTTCTAAATCTAAAGAAGAGTTTTGCTCCATATCTGTCGGACTTGACATGGAGACATCTTCCTCTTTACCCCAATTGTAGGGACGGTTAGTATTTGTCTCGTTAATGTCTTGGTTAAGGACAGTTAACGTATATATTTGTCCATCAGTGTTGTTGCTGATTAATTTATTTGAAATGGCAGTATCGCTACACGGATGCGTTCCATTTATTTCATTGTCTTGGTTCCAATAATATTTATTGAGATCTTCCAGCATTGCCGTCTCTAGGCGATCCCTGTCTCTGTCCACATTCCAAATGGAATCGAAACTTTGTAATGGATTAGAACTGGTTGCCGTTGTCATACTGTTAGTGGTTGTCGACTGCACCCCGGTTACACTGAGTAAGCTGTTGTTATTCTGTTCCTTGGGTTCTTCTGACAACAGTGGGTTGGAACGTGAGTCGGGTGATTCCATGAATACATTAACAGATCGCATTTGTTGTTTATATTGAGCGTCCGTTATTTCATTCGAAGTTACAAAATCGAAAAAATCTGATTTTGATAATTCCGGGGCAGTGGCCGTCATGACTACTAAATTGTTTCACAGAGAAAGAAAGCCCCTTGAGAGCTTAAACAAATGGATACATTAAACAATATTGTGCTATATATATATATTTTAATTTTTGTACTAAAATAAAATAAATCTATATTTAAATAAGTGAGTTATATTTAACCCGATATGACTTGTACTTTATTGGCAGCCGCTAGAGCTTCGGTAACTGATGATGTGCAAGGCGTGGGCGATGGTGCTATTCTGCAGTGTTCAGTACACTCAAGTTAACAGGTGGACCAATAGAATGTGCGAACTTGATCCGGACGTTCCTCTTTCCCATTATTCACCGCCGCCGCAGCCGTATACGTATTTATAGAGGAGTCACAGCAACACATTCACAGCACACTTTACAACACATGCCATGTTTTTGATGTTACTGAAATTCCAACGGAGACTTGGCCAATATCTGAAAAGAAAAAAGAAAATATTATTATATTAGTTAAAAATACCACAAAAAAAACTTTAAAAAAAATATATTAACATAAATAAACATAAAGAACATTTTAAAATTACAACAAAGTCGTAACTGAATATTTAATTAATAAGATATTTGGTTTATATGCTTAGATCCTGCACGAAACCAGGGCGAGCGAGTCACGCGGCGTGCCTACCAGGCATCACGTAACGCCTGCGCCGCAGCTCTTGTCGAATTGTTATTATTAATTAAGCAAATTAAACTATATGATATATTGGCAAAGATTATATATATATATATATATATATATATATATATATGTGTATATATGTGTGCAGTAGAGAGAGTTATATGTATTTATGACACAAATCCAAAGACAAATAAACAATTTTATTTATTTGTCTTTGTGCAAGCACATGTTAGAAATGGCTTAACAGTTTTAAGTAAAATTATAATTATGTAGCTCAAACGGGCGAAGACGTGAAGGTGAGAAGCCATAAATATAATTCATCTACAGCTGTGTTTATCATCCGAATGCTGGACAATTTTAAGTTACATTTTGTGTGTTACTTAAGCTGCAGAGGATTTAGAAACACAACAGGACCCGATAGATGGCGCTTTAGTCGGTGCATCTGCTATACTATAACAAATCACGAACTTAAGATTCATGAACATCTTGTGTGGACCTCCAGGAGACCAGCTAAGCTGTTCAAAATAATAATGCCTGAACGGTTTTCCGAAAGGACAATGTCTACAAAGACATTCTATTTTATTATAAGACATGAAGATAGAAAAGCACGAATTGTAGATTCAATTTTGTATTTTTTTTTTTTAATTTATTTAGTACAAATGTATATACATACATAGCACACCAGTATCAATTGACAGTCGTAATATTATACGACGTGTTTCGGTTCGCGGGCTTGCTCCAATTCACCGTGTCATTTGACAGACCTTTCTTATTTTAAGTATCATAATATAACTCGAAGTATATTTGATTATTATGCCGGAAAAACGTAAAAATTAAAATTATTACGATTATATAATAATATCATAAATGTAAGTATGTAAAAATTTGTTTAATCATTAATTTAAACTAATTACTTGATAATAAATAAAAAAAGTTATATCAATCAATAATGTTGTCGAATAAATTACTAGTTTAATTAATTTGATAATATTGACACTAATACATATATATTTCCTCATAAGAGGACGTCGTGGCGCAGCGGCACAAGGGTTTGACTTTAACGCGATGGTTGTGGGTTCGATCCCCACTCGAGAAAGTGAAATATTGATTTACGCTTTTATTTCCATTTCTCTTTCATTTTCTTTTTTGGTGTCGAGGCTAAGCGCGGCGTTGGGTTCTGCCACGCGACACGCAAAGCCTCCAGAATTCGGCGGAAAGTGGGGAATGGAGTGTCTTAACACTAGGTTCCCTCTGCCTACCCTGCTGTTTGCGGGACACAGCGTGAAGCTGAATACAATCGTCGTTACAAATAGTACTAGCGTAGATATATCGTTTCTAAGTGTTTGTATTGAAAAGCGAGTGTATTCTATAACTTTTAATCAAATTGTCATATTAGTCTATAGTGTTGTGTTGTTGAATGCGCGCAAGAACATGTTATTATTTATCATTTGACCTTTTGATCTTTACAAGATGAAATTACTATCCACGGTTAATTATAACTCGTTGCCGCAACTTCAATTTACGTCTAATAGTTTAATATATTTTCGTTGCTTACTAAGTTTGTTACATAGTGAGTGACCATTGAGATAATTTATATAAACCGTAAATGAAACTATTTACTCTGGCATGTTAAATAGGGTCCATGCTCGTAAAATCTTGGATTCAATCAGTACTTTAGTACTGAAAACATTAAAAATTATATTACATACTTAATTAATATTACAATGTTAAGTTAATACCTGAAGAAATTTTAGTGCTCAAATGTTTCACACTGTGTCACTTTTTAAGTAGATGTCAATCGAATTTAGTAAAAGTCGGTGTCCGGCACGTAATGAAATATTAAATATTTCAATATCGTGGAGTGGAAATCGAACCCACAACCTGTCGCCTTTACAGTAACACCCTTGTGCCCCTGCGCCGCGACCGCCATCAGCTACAAAGTTACATTTTCTAAACGTCCATTTACATCAGAATGCAGTTTTTTGTCTGTAAGGGATGTTAAATTATGTATCGTAGCGCATGTAGGTTAACGACTCTTGCGCCAGCGCCGCCGCTGTGCAGTTACCACGCTGCGCCTCCGACAGCCAATTGGATCACGACACAATCGTTTTATTGTTACAATTCATATAAAAATATTTCCATATCCATTATGTGTTTCAATTATATATATATCTTTTCATATTAATATTTTAATTATATAAAAGCTTAAACTCACAATATTCATTGTTTGTACTAACTCACGAGTACGGTGTAGAATATTTTTATTATATATATTTGAGTCCCATGTACTCGTATAGTTGAATTAAAAAGTATTTCATAAGGATACTTCTAAATATTTTCTAAATTTTCATAAGAATAATAAGTTTAATTTAGGATTTTTTTTCAGATTTAACAAAAATACTATTGTTATTAGCCTCAATCTATTCGTTTACGTTCCCCAAGTGTAGATTAAACTAATATAATATAAAATAATATAATATGAATTAATAAGCTTTATTAATAAATTACCAAATTAATTTCTGCTATCAATACAATTATATCAGAATCACGTTATCTCGTTCTTAAATGTAATTTAACCCGTAAACGTGTAACATAACTCCGTCTAGCTGTTACACGTATTCAAATGTAAACTATAACTGGGCAGCGTGTAATAAGTTCGTATCTTGCAATCACACTATAAACAAAATACTCAACTAACTATTGGTAATTTAGTAACGCAGAGTATCTAGTTATCTTAATTAACATGAAACGTGGTGGCCTCAATCGGAACTACAAAACATCGATTTATCGTCTACTGTGATCGAGTGAACAGACAAAAGTAGCCTACAAAATATATTGTATTTATTTATTAAAGTTAAAAATAAATAACATTTTCTGGTACGATTTCGATGGTAGCGATAGTGTTGTCAGCGTGGACACGATCGATGCAGCCGATAGAGATTTCTAGAACCGATATACGCTCAACGACAATGTTACGGTTTTAATTGGGGGGGGGTCTTACATAGACATGTCCTATATTGACTTGAGAGGCTGTAAGTTTTCAATAAAGGCCATCAAATTGTATACACAGGTGCACTATAAAGCGTGTGAGCGTAGAGACCCAACTAAATTTTCAATTAACTAAAATTTCATTATAAACGAACAACTAATATATAACATAACGAGGTTTTACGTGTGTATAACGGTGTTTTAATATTGTTTACGTGTCAAAAATATTATTGAGCAACGTGGGTCTCTGCTATATATACTCGTACCAGCATCCGCAGCTAAATAACTAGTGGATGACTTTTGACATTTAAGACGAGATGACCATTCGTGTTCTCAACTTTGATCTCTTCACGTACACGTGTTTCTTGATATTTTGTATCAATTGTTAAATTTTAAAGTTCAATAGCGGTGAAAACTTAGCACGTACTTGGCTCCATTGTTAACCTTTCAATATAATGTAAGGTTCAATACAATTTACGATTAATAATAGAATATACATATAATTTATGTGTAAATCTAACCTAAAATACACAAAAGTAAGCAAAAGTAAGAACTATTATGATCGTATTCTAAAAAAATACACGCAACAATGTATTTTTGCAAAGGATAAATTAATTGAATACTATTTGTATAAGTAATGTCAATACATATTATACATTTTTACTTCCATTGTAATTCACAAAAAAAATCCCATTGTTATTTAAGTATTTAAATATTGGATACAATAAAAAAAAACCACATTTACGCAAAAATGTGATCTAGATTTATTTCCAAACAGGCTTTACATCTTATGGCGTAGATTACTTGCGCTCGGTAACTGGAGTGCGTCGAATCCTGACGTAAAATATCGTTGAGCGCATTTAACAGTATCGCCACTTGATTTTCCCACGCGGCTAGCGGCTTGTCTACTAGCTCCATTACTATACTCTATCCTGCGTATTTATCTACATAAATGAATATCTAACTGCAATATTTCGATGTAATATATTATATTACAATGTAGAAAATTGTAACATTTATTTACCGAATGTATGAAATATTTATTCAATAAATAATAATATGTTATTGTAGCTATAAAAATATTTTGAAAATATAAGAGAGAGTGCTAAAATAAATATGTAAGTATTGGAGAAAATTTGAAAATATTTCCAATCCCGATAGGATTTGTCGATAAATATAAATCGAGCAATGTCGAAATCATGAAGTATTGTCCTACTTCACAGGTGCACACACAAAAAAAGAGAAACTGAGACATTGCGGCGTTGGAAAGAAAATCTTATTATCGTCAAAAGGGGCGACATTCGAGCTGGCCGTCTGCTCCAGTTACAGAAAACGCTCCCCCGATTTGGATCCGGTTTGCTCTTGTTTCGTGCGAACTGCATGTACCTTCACTCTTCATATTTAATCACTGTTATTTCGTATACTCCTTTATGTACGACAGCGACGTGTTATTGGATATTGATGGTTCATTTTAAAATTCCGTGGACATACATGATTATGATGATACATATAATTTTATTTTTTATACCTACCTACCTCAATAACAACGTTAATAAAAAACAATTTCGCAGAAAAAAAAAACTTGTACAACATTGTTACACGAAGGACATTGTTCTCATTAAAATCCTGTTAAGTAACCACAACTATGTATTCTTATTATATCATTTAAACTGTAACTT
>JBAIZZ010000173.1:1798630-1824567 GCA_037355905.1 Heliconius aoede | reverse complement strand
AAAAAAAACTCAGATCTACGACCACATGATTTCCTAATAAAAAACATAATTCTACATTTACTTAGAAAATAGATATGTCACTCAAATATAAACAAATAAACAAGAATTTAATACCAACATACAACTTTCATCATTCGTTAGGCTTTACCATCTAATTTGCACATATGATCTCCCCCACTCGCAAATTCAAGCAAAGGAACTAACAACAGTGTCTACTGTCACCAGGAGGCAATTTATGTTAGAGAAGCCAGCAAAATATTACATATTTCACATTTCAAATGACAATTAAAGTTTATTATTTAGATATCTTCAAAAATTTTATTAAGATATACGCACATAAAAAGAAGCCGGAGAGTCGGCGTTCTCTGCCGACTAATGGCCTATAGTAGACTACGATAATGGATATTGAATAGGCTATTTATAAGAATTGAAATATTTTTTATAAATAGCCTATACAATATAAACGTAACTTTTCATTTCGAACAAGAGAAAGAAACTGTTCAACTTTATAATATTAGTATACTCGTATACAGTATGCAAAGCATTATTTAATCGACGACCACTAGTAATATAACAATATATATTAATTATTATATAGTTATTTAATGTAGTTATTTAATTTACTTTATTTCTTTTAAGTTTTAATTGATCGAGTATTATTATATGAATATTATTTCTTATTATTTGCCTACTCCTTTAAACGTACACTATTTTAATTTACTTTAAGAGTAGAAACTATTCTTGAAATAATGAATTTATAATGTATCTTTAAGCGTTTAAGCAACACTGTATATTATAATAATTTTATGTACGTATATAATAATGATGCTTTCCCTGGAAATCGAGTTGATACGATGCGTGCGAGGTCGTAGCGCTCTGTACGACACGTTCATTACTAACGTTTCTATATTAACATCTGCAACCCCTGGGTAATATATCTAATGATTTATGGTGTATGGTAATTGCAGTAGGTAGGTGATCTATTGTTTCTTAGAATAATTAAGCAATTGAAAGTACATAATATTTTGGTGTATAAAGAAATAGGGAGAAAAAATATATCTATAATTCAAGTAATAAATGTTGTACTTCAGCCACTTTACAGGCAATGCCTGGAAAATTCGATGGAAAGTGGGAAACTGAGTGTCTTACTTTAGGTTCCCTATATGCGGAATACACCATAAAGCTGAAAAAAAAATGTTACTTTTTATTTACAGTTATGTTTATAGAAAGTAAAATGTTATCAATATTTGGTAATTTCTTAAACAAAGACTATATATATTCGATAAAATTTATTGCACTGTGCAGCTCGTTCATAGCATATTGATGCATTACGATAAATTAGACACGGGTTGAAACCAATCACGGCCTGTAATCGGTTTTACGAAACTAACTTCATCTCCTGTTATTATATATATATATAGAATATATTTGCACAGTTCTTTGTATTGCACCGAATATATTATGCACTATGCATATATAAAATATTTAAATAAAAATGTTATAATGTATATTTATAAAAACAATTAAAATAAATGAATTAATTTATTGGGTAAAATATTTGTGTCAGTTTTTCTATCGATAAACTAATTGTGTGAAATATTATTACATGATTACGCAGCGTGGATTAAAAGTCATAATTCGTCAAACGAAGCCGCTAATTGTTTATTTCTTTCACACTTCTATGTACCAGAACGTATATATACGAGTTATAATAGCTATTTTTTAGGAAAAACTAAAATTTTAACCACAACAAAAGAATATTAAATCGTATTACGTAAATTGCGTATTATTTTACCTTTTATTTGGAATTCAATTATATTAATAAACAAAACCCGCGACTTAAAATAAAAAATTTACATTCACATTATAAGAAAAGCAGTTTTTAATTCCGTATACGTAAAGAATTTATATATCATTTGTTTTTTTATGTGTGAGATCGATTGATGAATGGCCTTCTACGGCTTGGGGTAATTTTACAAGATTTTACTTTCTTTTATTTAAAATTGAGCATGATGTTAATAAAATCTATGTCTGCTGGCAAGGTGGAGGACGCTTTTCTTTCGCTCTTCTTGTTAAATAGACAGATTGAGAAGAAACATAAGAACATCAAGTTGGTGAGTGATTGTGAGACATTGTTATATGTAATAGTGTGGGCATATAATGATAATAAGGCGCAGATTTTTCGTCGTCGACGACGTCGTGACGTCGGCTAGACCTAGGATTCCTTCTCTAGGTTGAATATTTACCCTTAGATTAAGGATTCTATAAGCCTTTGGAAAAATTGTACTATATATATATATATATATTCAGATAATGCATAAAACTTAAAACTTAATAAATAACTTACATGTCGGTTAAGGCTGTCAGTGTCAGTAGCCTTCTTTTAATATTTTCGTTTAATTTTGGCATCTACAGAATGCTGTACTTAGAACGGTTACACGATAAGTAGGTTCTGATAAGTGATCAATGACCAACAAATGATAGATTGCAAGACAAGACGGAACGAGATCTCTATCTGGTCGAGCTAAGATCGTCAAAATACACTTCCTGACGGCGTTTCACTTATGATTTATAAAACGAAGATTGAGAATTATGCTTTCGAATTTAGTATCCTTTTTCTTTACTTATAATATATATTATTATCTTTGATTTTAATTTTAAGTTTCGACAGGCAAAAATATTTTATTTTAATAGCCGCTACATTCCAAACACATTTGTTAGAGTTCTTTGTATTAATTTATCTTTTTTACTTTTTTAAAAAAAATATTATATATATTATATCCTTCGATAAGTATATAATTGATAATGATGTTATCCAAGTTAATGGATAATGAAAGCCATTTTATTTTTATATATATATATATATATATATCATAATAATACTCTTTTTAAAGCTGCATATAACTACTTAACTAATTAAAATTATTCAAAAATATAAGACACAATAGACATCAAACAGTTTACTTGAAGCTTTCCTAAATATAATAAAAAACAAACTTTCCTTTAAATTAGTATAATATTTTTATATAATTTGTTTCTTTACTCGATCTCAAAATATCATACGTACACTTTCGATGCATCGCTTAGAAGCTTATAAACTAACTACACAGACTAATTCAATAGCAAATAATTTTACTAGCTGGCTGTTAATGAAAGAGAATTCTTGAAAGTACACATGTCATACTAACCGATGATCGTTTAACTGGAAAATCAATCACTCTCTTTTTGACGTTACAAGAAATTGTTCATCGAAATATTAAGGTCACTAATGTTATAAATCTATTAGATATGAGTTTGTGCAAAAAAATTGAACAGGAACAGGATAGGGACGCGATTCAAAGTCATGTCGGCAAAAAAATGTAATGTCGTTGTCATTGGCAACTTGGACGCGCTACAGCGCAGCGTGTCAGATTTGTGCGGTTTCGGTTATAACTAGTATAGGCAACTTGCCAAAAATAGCAAAAAATTGTCATTTATTTGCATATATATTTTTTGTTATTACCTACCTTTTATCTTTTTGTTATTTTTAATCTGGTTGTAGATTATGTTTATATGGGATTTTTACGTAAAATTTTTATTAAAGTGTCTTTAAAGTCTTCATTTATTTATATGTACTAATATTTAAGGTAAAAAGAAATGGTCGCTTTGTCCTAAAAATAGTCTTTAAAAATATTCAAGGGAAAAGCGCGTTGAAGTCTTTCGGTAGTAAAAACAGTAAACTTGGTAAATTTCCCTTTAGAAAATTCACAATAGTTCACAATACAGTCACAAATAATTGAAATATGATATTGTAATATCAGTTTAGGTACACTGCTTGTGCTCCAGTTCACTGATTGACCATATTAATTATAACGATAATACCTGGAAACACGCAAGAGCCGAAGGTAGTTCCGTGTCAGTTGACGTCCGGCAAACCTTCGACATTTCCGAACAAAACAGCAGAGACTAGCGCTTACGGTGGGCAGCGCGGTGACGCGGCGACGCGGCGGCTGGGGGCGGCGATGAAGGGGACGGGGGGTGGCAGCGTGTTCGCACGCCGCGAGGTCGCTGTCTTTTTACTCGTATTACCTCCTGACATTCGATCTTAATGGAGCTGCCTTATTGAAATTTAAGCGCAACAAGTACCTACCGACGTAATGGAATAAAATTAGGTTATCGTACCAAGAAAACGGTCCTCGAGTGGCCATCTTTAAACTCACGATGGCCCAATAAGAATTCGAAGCATTCCAATTTTAGCAAGAACTTTGAATAATATATTTGTCTCGCTCGTGGCGCGGAGTATTCTAGTAGTAAAAGAGAAACAGGTATAGGATTGTGTTCCTATCGACAAATAGTCATTGTTCTTGGTTGTAATGGAACAAAATAAAGACAGAGCAGCGGTATTCGTGATCGTGAGATAAAACTATAGAAATAGAGGTGTGCGAGTGAGACAGAATTTAAGGTTTTTGGGTCGATGCCCGGACGAAGGAACTTAAAATTGGATTTTGTTTTACGTAGAATAACGTTTATTTGGCACACATCAATCATCACAGATAGTGTTAGTTTATGATAATAAAAATACTTGTATGAACTTACTTAATAAATTCATACATTTTTGAAATAAAATATAATTCATTTCTTACTAAGTCAACTATCCATAAGCTTATAAGAATATTATTGGATAGTTTTCTAATAATGACATCTCGAAGTTGAACTTTTCGAAATTGGAACTTAATGAGATTATATTGGTGGTAACGTCCACTTCCTGCATATTGCACATATAGACATATGAACATACTAAATCTTTAATATTATTATTATTATCATAGAGCTTAGTAAGAATTCTTTATAAGTACCTTGAACTTTCTGTGATTTGTTTTAAAATTATTTTATTTTTGCAAAAACATTTTTTTAATGCTGCCACGGTAGTCATCAATCAATTCATTTCGTATAGAAAATGTTAACTAATAAATTATATATTTACTTAACTATCCCGTAAGATAACATATGGCTAGTACTTTAAAGGAGTCCCGCTGACGTAGCGGGACGTTTAACAGAGGTCCCCCGTCCCTCCTGGGAGGCACGTCAGGACCGTTACGCGGGCGTCCTTGGCTGAGTTCTCTCTCACGCGGCAGGTCGTTCTCAACTCGTTCCGCGCTCTTGCTGCGCTGCACGTGTGTTACACTGCTCGCTGCTTCTAAGGGCTGCCTTCTATCGAAAATCTAATTTGTCAATAATCAATCGTTATTAGGAAATACATTTAGATTTGTCCTCATATATCTATTATTAACTGTTATTTATCTTTGCATTATATCTTATTGTTAAACCTTTTATTATAGTGTTCTTTACATTTAATAGTTTTCAATAGTACCTCGGTAATATCTATCAATTTAATTATCTATAAGAATTACTTTTGATAACCCTATTTATTCTATATAGTATGTGTGCGTGAAACGCGGTTGTACAATACATTTGTGTGCGCGTATTGAATTAGTTCTAACGGATATTACGGAATATAGTTAGATAAATGCAGCAAAATTTAATCTAGTAAGAAGTATAATCGTATATCATAGCTTTATGTGAGCTTATTTTAAGCTTACATTATATAACATACTTTAAATATCTCAAATCATATTATATATTAAGGTTTTCTATATAAATTAATGAAAAATTAACGCATAACGCACACTAGTAGAAAAATGTTTGATTACCACTACAAGCACAAAAATAAATGGTTAGATATGTCGATGAACATTTGCAAAGCTGTATAGAGTTCGCTATTGAATTCGCTTATTGCTTTTATTAAGTTTATAATGACTTTTGTTACGAATCGACCTTGCAACTTGGATGTTTGTTAACAATCGATTCATGCGTGTAGCTGTTACGAAACTATATCACTGAGGTCAGAAGAAACGGCGCCGACAATAAAAAGAAATATCCTATATTAATATAATATCTAAATGACCCAGTTATAAGTGCCTAGAAAGGTCAGTATCCTAAAAGTTGATTTACGAATCTATTTTTTTTTTCATTATGTCTGTATTATGCCTTTTCTATTTTATACAAATATTCAACTTATATATGATTTTGTGAAGTGTAGGTAGATAGATTTTTCAATATTTAAAAGCCTTTATTACGATGCGTATTAACGCATTATCGATGTCGCAAACGGCAAGGACGCCGATCGACTCGTGCATTGCAGCAATCACTTGGAGCTTACGTGGGTAGTTCTGATACATTTAATTTATCTATAAAGTTATAGTTACTGCCCTTACCTAAAAATACATGTTATCATAAGGCAGAGAAAACCCAGTGTTAAGACATTTCATTCCCCACATTATGCGCTTTGGTGAATTTTTCTAGTGTCAAACCAGAGTAAAGAAATGAAAAAATAAACGTAAACATATATTTCACTTCTTCGAGTGGGAATCGAACCCATAACCATCACGTTACATTCACATACTTGTGGCGCTGCGCCACGACGGACTCATTAATTGTATTAAACTTTTAAATATTAACATATTAGAATATTTTTTAAGCCATATACTTATCAAATACTTTGTCTAAATATCGTGTACATGACGTGAATTAGATTAATTTACCACAGTGGAGATTTATTTGTGTGCGTTTTCATACGCACATGCGGACAGTGGACCACAGTGGGGATGACGTACCACATTGGTGTGCGTACACAAACACAGGCGTTCGAGGTTCAATGCACTAGTTGCCACTCCACGAGTTCCTTGTTCTACTTAAACAGTGCGCTATTATCGATGTTTTTGAAATGGGAAAAAAATCCTTTGAGATATTACACTATTTCAGTATTTCTAATATAAGTTAATCTTCGTAGTATTTGTTCGTTATCGAGTGTAGTCAATAGGCTTATAAATATCGTGAAAAATTTATATACTTATGATTGTTTTATTACTTATTATAAAATTGTTATAAGAAGATCTAATTGCAAATAATTTACAATACTAGTTTCAGAATAAAATTTGAAACTGCCTAAACAGTATTATATCTACATTTGAAATTATAATATTTATTATATAATGTAAAGTTATTCATAAAAAATATTTCAAACTAAATTCCGATATAATATGCAGGCGTGTAAAAACAACAGTGTAAAAGACATCAACGAGCTCACTTTGTTCGTACGTAAAATATTATTTATATATATTTGTATGTACTCACTCAGCACATTTATTAAGAGAATTAATTTACAAATTAAGTTCATGTAGCAAGAAATTATTTAATTATTGAGAATTACAATAGAGTATATCGATTATATAAGCTCAGATATCAGAAATTAAATTAGATACAATAGAGTGTTGGTGTGTAAGTGCTAGAGCGAAGAATATTAATAGAAATATTAATATAGAATAATTCATTACTTCGAGTTGGGAGTCGAACCCACAACCACCGTTTTGTAGTCAGTCAGACAGTTTGATATAAAAAAAATAAGTTAGCTTCCCGCTGTATCCCGCACACAGCAGGGTAGGCAGATGGAACCTAGTGTACACTCAATTTTCCGCCGATTTTTAGAGGTATTGCGTGTTGAGTGGTGGAACTCAACAACGCTATAAATTATTAAGTTTAATTCTATATATATACATAGTTTACCATATGCATAAAAAGTAATTAAGATGTATTAAATCCGACTTTTGAGTTTAAAGAATGTGAAAGAAAAAAATATTCTCTTATGAAACTTAATTAATACATTCGTTGAATTTTTTTAATAGATTCTAGACATACTTTAGTCACGAAGGCATTTACAAAAGGCTAATAAAGAAAATATGCGATAAGTTAGTATTGATAACACATATTTAGATCAAATAACTAAGACAAATAATAAATATAAATTATTGAAATTATAACCATATTAAAAGTTATTGGATCTTTTTCATAGTCAACGATATCGTAGAAGCCATTATTTTTATTTTTGTCGCCTATAACCAGCGAACGGCCAAGTCCTGCTATCTACATCTCAAATGTGATTATGAGAAAAGTAGCAGTAGAAGACGTACCTTTATACTTTATATATATACATGGGCTAAATCTCCTTCTTTTTGCGTTGCTTTAGTTAAGTAAAAAAGGTAATAAAAGCTCAAAATTAATCAACTTTTAAAATAAAATTATATTACGGTTTATGTGAATGTCATTTCCGCAAAGTCCATTTCCTTTTAAACTACTATATATACACAATTCCATATAAAAAATATAAGGAATAATGTAGTGCGTAAAATTTTATTAAGTTAAACATTATGCTTTTTATATATTTTTCAACCTTAATTCAGAGTACAAAAAAGTCGTTGAAATCACATCAATATGCTTCAGTGTAGTGGCCGCACACAGTGTCCGTGTGGCGCCAAAATTATTAACAATTTAGTAAATATATGAAAAGAATATAATAATATAATTACATGATGTATAGTGAGAGAAAATAAATAACTGATATAATATAAGAAATATATAAAAAAAGTAAATAACTTGCTCATATCGAGTTTTTCTTATATACGAGTATAATTCTATACAAACAGTAGGTAAGTAGATGTCAAGTTTTGTTTAATAATGTCCTAACTGGTGTGTGCAAGACTTTAGTCAGTGGGTGTAGAGCAATGTGACACGGAAGTGTCGCGAACCAGTTTCTCGACTCGATTCGACTCCTAAATATCAATATAAAGAAGTTTTGATTTTTTTGATAACGTTGGACGATTGGTTTCTTTTTAATAATAATAATTAAACATTGACATTTTCATAATTTATGATTCACGAATATTTAATATTATACAAAGCCTAAATTATACATTTTAATTGTTATTTAATTATTTATATTGTAACCTTTATTCGTGCTAAATTAGACGTCCAAATTTATTTTTGACCTTGACTGTTGATCATGTTATCACTTAAGGAATTTAACTATTTTCTAGTACTGATATATTTATTAACAATATATCTACAATATATCTACAATTATTATGTTAAATTGTAGAGATTAATTTAACGTGTAAAACTATTATTACATATAAAAATAACACTGTTATTAAATAGAAAATAATTTTATGCCATGTTATCGCCAATATTACTTAGAAAATATAATTTACTTATAATAGGAATTCTTCCACAGAGAGAGATTATATTTTAATCAAAGTCAAACGTTGATGACTAGTAAACCACTAGGTGACCTTGATATGCAAGTGTTCATGATTCGAATCACAGTCAGGTTTGCAAAGCAGTCAGAAACGCATTCAGATTTTAAAAAATATATTTTATGTTCTATTCATATTACAGAAGTCTTATTCTTTTTTATTTTTACCAGGATGTTGGTGTTAACTTATGAATTATTTTACGATTTCACTAGAACGGAGTCCTAGAGCGGAGTTATAATGTATTATTTTTATATTATCATACATAATATTTTTATATCATACTTAATATTATTATTAAAAATCTGCATAATAAATTACATTTAGATTAAAAAAAAATTATAGTGCAAATGACGTTGGTAAATTCCCTTAATATTGTATCTGTACAAGTTAATTATTATCTGAAGGACATAAAAAATTGAGGATACAATTTATTATATTATAGATTATTTTATTAATATATTTTTTATCTTTATTTTATTTATATATAAGCAAGAGGCGGAAAATTATAAATTCTTATAAATTACAAAAGAAAAATAAAAACACCTCATTAGTTAATTAGTTAACAAAATCAATCATAAATTATAAGAGAGAAATATTTTTAAAAGATTAATTATAAATTTAATATATATATAATCCACAGTTAATAGTTAATTTGTTATACATTATAAGAGACGATCAGAATGATGGACCACAGGTTTGACTTGCAATTTTAATTATCACTTTCATATATGGATTTAATCGTGACGAGTCAGTCAGGTCACGGATAATGGCTACAAATAGGCAGAGGGTGCAGCATTGCGGTTCGAGAGCTATCAATTAGCATAAGGAAATAAAGTATTTTATTTGCCTTAAAATATAGTTTCATTTTATGACTAATATTTATGTAATTTGGATGGACATATGCAAATCTAATACTAGCCAATCTATGTATAATATAAAAAAAAATCCTCATTAAATTATTCAATATGATATAATAAGAAATTACACATATTAAAAATATTCGAGTTATGCATCGCTAAAATACATAAACGATGGTTATAGGTTTTAAATTGAAAAATTTACTTGAGCAATTTAAATGTTAAGGCTGTTCGCGCACTTGATGAAAACTGGTGCAAAGCGAAGTGGTGCAAACCGCATAACCAGTCCTGCGACAGGAAGCGGCCTCGAGACCTACCGTCTCCCGCGCCTCCTCTCTCCCCTCATACCACCGCCCCCACCACTACCTTCCACTCCCCTCTCCTCACTGCTTTACTACAAGCTGCTGTGGGCACCTGATCCAGACAAAGCGTGTCCTTCATGTCATTCTAGTGACGCATACAAGTGCATTGCACTAGTAAGTCGATTTTATATCCGGTAACAAATAATATAAAATAGTAAATTTTAATTTTAATTGACTCTATAGATAACATGCCATATTGAAAATACTTTTAGCATTAGTGTTAAAGAGAATTAATTAATAATTTGTTTAGATATTTAATTTGACTAACAAAAATGGCATTATAAAAAAATATATTGATACATTCAATCAATATATTGTGTGTGTATTCTTTTGAGATGGCATTAATAGAAATCTTAACTAAATTATAATAAAAAAAGAAAAATATTAAAATAAAATAGGTGGTCAGGAATTAGGATAGCGGTGATCAAACAAAGCCGGTCTCCATTAGAGGCAAATCGGCAAGTCTCATCGGCCGCCCAAAGAAACGATCTCATAGAAAGTAGAGCAAGTCATTTATTTATTCAGTGCAGCGGCGGGTGTGAGTGAGACGGTGCCGCGAAACTGACTCATTAAAATAAAAATTCGATTTAAGAGTGCAACTCGCGCGGACCCAAATAAATGTTTCCGACGAAATTTGCTCGAGTTATACCAAAAAAGGTGCAAGAAACGCCTCCACCGCGATCGACAGATACAAGCGAACGCGAAGAGAAACCGACCGCAATAGCCGCCGACTATATGCTCGGACTCACGACCGAGTGCTTTCGTTCGTGGACACGTTACACCATAATGCTTTACTGCTGTAATTACCGAGCCCACAACTAAGCGGATTGGCGATAAATTCTCGAATAATATTCTCAGATCCTGGTGAACTAATGGCTCTAATGCTAGACCACTAGTTCTTTTCTTTCCATATTAATGTTTACTTCTGTTTTCACTGCACTGAGCGGGCTATTGTACGGGAATTACGTAGACACAACACCGCATTATCGTCACGATAAAAGGCAGCTGTGTAATCATAGTGTGCAGTCACGAGATCCGCACGCGTATTCTCTTTGTAAATAGCATCGTACACGACATATCACGCTCGCTGCCGAAGCGAATCTAAAATATATTATTTTAAAAGTCAAAATTAATAATAATAACTTTATCAAATATTTGTATGTCAGTGCGGTGGTCAGTTCTATAGCAACACGGTGATAGAATATCAACTAGTCTGTCGAATATGGTTATAGGATTACTAGTTGACAAAAATATTACTGTTTTGTTAAAAGAATCGATTGGATCATCAATACATTTGTTTATTTATATGCTTTTATAAGGTCGAATTGTAAAAAACTAACTAATTAATTGTGTAATAAAATCTAAGAATCTGAAATTACACGCACTTTTAATTGGTGTATCATCATTAAAATGGACAATTATATGTAGATTAATTAATATTATGGCACAATCGAGCTGGTCTAATGATGGAATTGGTAGATGTCTTTTTTTCAGTTATATAACATGTACTTTAAAATATACAATAGAGAACGATTATTCTAACGTTCTAATGGATTAAACTGAGAATATTGTTTATTTATTTATTTGGCTTTTTAATGCATTTATTTACAATAAAAGCTTATTTTTAGTTCTTAAACTATTACTTTATATTTGCTTGGTACATATAACCTATGGTGTTTAGAATTTTGATACTATCTAGCCAAAGTTAATTAAATTATATAAAAATCAAACTGCCTTTCACCTCGTAACTTTAACGTTTATGATTTACAGATTAATAAGAACATTGTACTACGTAATGGTCCATAAAAATTATTTCCAACAGAAATGCATGCTTAGCCCATTTTACAATAACTTTTTATATGTTTTTTTTATTATAGTAGGCAGTAAAACAATCTGTATAATTCTTGGTAATCATTCACATGGCCTATATATTTAGAATAAATTTAAATCATTATGATCTGTATAATTTATTTTCATCTCTCTCACTAACATATTTTTATCTCTCTCGCTTACATATTGTAAGTGAGAGAGATAAATTAAAAGTTTTTTTTTTTAAATAAAACAATTCACAATTACACCTATAATGCGTATTACACTACGTATTCGTTGTGAAAATATTAAGCTATTAGTTTGAGTTAAACGTTAAATATCTTCAAATAAATAAGTATAAAATATATAATAAGAGTTGAAGGCTTTGCATTCAAATGTAGATAAAATCTACAATTGAATTCTCACCGATCGAAATGATAAGTGTTCTAATTTGGATATAAAAGAAATGTAATTGAATTAGAAAGTGATAATGAATCGTGACCCTACTTCCTATCAAAAATCATTCTCTGCCTATAATATTGAAACACAATGTTACTTTTTAACCTAAATTTTACCTTATATTATTTATTAGATATATTTATACTTCTTTCTTTACGAGATAACGTTGTAATAAAACTACCCTACAATATTGAAGAGATCTTCAAAGAATGGTCAAATGGTCTATGAGAGGACAGATGGACTTTTGTGCAATCAAAAAAAAATGGAAATTAAACATTTTTACCTTTTTAGCAAGGATAAACTCTCTAATTGTCTACTCAAGGTCTCTAAAAAATATATATAATCATTCTAAAACGTTTATTCCAATACTGTATTTTTCAGTTTATATCATTTTTTAAATCTTTAAAATACAAAAAAACATTAGTCAGGTGAGTATTATATTAATGTTCTTATAATGGAGTCGGCGGCGATCTACAAATGCGAGCTAGATCAAGTATCTATCCAAAGGAGAAACGATGCGACTCGGTTAACTTGCTTTTTATTTAATAATTTCACTTTCTGATACATAAAGTTTCGCTCATGGTTTAACTCGCGTTGAAATTATTTTTTTTTGAGCAATTGGATATATGAGTAAGGTACGCCAGTGGCTTTCTCTATATGTATAATATAATACATCCATTGATTTTTACCTAAGCTCAAAATTCATAAATTAAATGTGTCTGTCAACATTTTCTTTTTTATTTAATTTATTATATTTATCCACCGTTTGTTAACATTAATAAGTAGGTACAGGTTGGTGTAACACTTACAGACGGACATCATCCTAAATGGGGGAAAACCTAAACGCAGGCCGATAAAAAAAGAATACGACGTGTAGATACATATATTTATTTATACACTTAATTTAATATTAATAGCGGACGGATGGTTTGCAAATCCCAGTAACAGGAGAGCTTGATCCAAATACTGTTTTCTGGGGTAGTGGACAAAGGAAGATTATCTTATAGTTATCTTATAGTACACTTATGTTAAACATGTTGAGCAAATGAAGGCAATAAATGCTGTTAGTGAAAATTTTTGATACAAAAATAGATAAATCCGCCTTCTGCATTCTTCTAAGGAAATCATTCGGAAGTGTTGACAATAGAAAGGTAGTCTCTTTCATGCAATTCCATTTCGCTATTGCAAGAATCTTTTGTGTATTCATTCAATTAGTATAGAATGAGTCGCGCGTAGTGAGGTCTCCTTTAAATAATATTCTAAGACGCTGCGAACAAGAAAGTTATACAGCAGTATACTTGTTATCGTCTAACCCATTACACGAATTTTCTCAAATTCCTTGATATTTATATTATTTTTGAACGGTATTGTACTGAAATATGACGAAATCTGTTTTTCGATCATATACCCTACAAAATTACTAACACGCGATAACAGTACATAATACACGAGTATTTATTGAATGACTTACATATAAGAGATTAAAACCTACACATGTATTATAAATTGTTTTAAAGCGTTACAGGGAAAAAATGATATATTTAACATCATAGGCTCATGATGTATACTCCACCGCCACACCTCTCACCATCAAAGCATCTCCGAGTGGAAATCAAATGTCACCGGTCACGCCAAGTACTCGTACTCAAGTGTTCGGGTGATTCACGGTGTACACAACAGTTTTTGTTACTTCGTTAAAAAGTTTTCGAGTGTTTATTCAAACGACCGAAAGTACCGACCTTTTGTATAAGTCTAGACTCTAGACAAGTCATTTCAATAGATGTGAAACTATTCGCCTCATTCTAAATATATCGTTATATATTTTAAATATATCATTATTATTTCATCAAACAATTATATAATTTATTAATTAAGTTAAAAACTATTTTACTTTATAATTCTGTGCTTTGATATGGTTACAAAAATATAATATTTTGTATATTAACTTCATTTGTTTATTTATATTTTATTAATTTTCAGTAACTGCTTCTCGATCTTTAAAGAAATAGAGTAATTTTTAGAACAATTCTGCATGGAAAATGATAAACAAAAATAAAATACTCCGTTTATGGATCTGATATATAATGAATCATTGACTTATTGTCAAATTATCAAGTCATTTCTCTTTAGTGCACTGTGACTCCAAAATCATCATCAACTCGCATATCGTTGATATTATAGCTGACATAATTACATACTTTTGTTCATGTTTTCTATTGTAGAGACGCGTGCTTTAATCTAAACAAAATTTTAATTATATTATAGTACTCGATAACCCTTTACACGACGGTTATATCTCATGGAAGCGCGCACCATGTTCGCCGCCGAAATTCTAGCCAAATGATAGAATGTATCCATGTCCACGGACCGGTCTGGTGATCAAGCTTGCATATCTTGTCCCGGAATCTGACGATTCACATCTTTTATCATTTTGGGAATTATCATAATCCATTGCAAAATTTTCGGTCTCAATTGCAGGAAAATCAATAAAGTCACGTGAACTAATAGTCCTTGTGGTACCTACTAGAAATTTTACAGTATCAATAATACAAATCTTTTTTATTATGCTATTAATTAAAGCGAATATAATAAAGTGAATAGTGAGCATCAAGTGGAATGAAAACTAGATCTGGTCACGGAGCTCGTGCGGTATAAATATTATTAACATTGTCCTGGGTCCGGCTCGTTGCATAATCGCTACCGGTACCTGTCTGTCATTACAAGCTATTTCTTGCCAGTGTACGGTGCTTAATTATATAGAATTATTCATTTATATTATTATTATAAATAAAAACTTTATTGATAGATATACATTTTAAAACAATTTTAGGTGGCTAGGATTAATTGACTAGATTATTAAATATTAAGACCAGTCGTGGCGCAGGGATACGAGTGTGTGAGTTTAAGCGCTACTGGTTGTGGGTTCGTTCCCCACTTGAGGAAATGAAATATTCGCACTGGTGTCAAGGCAAAGAGCGACTCCAGATTTCGGTGGAAAATGGAGCACGAGGTGTCTTACAACTAGGTTTCCTCTGCCTACCCTGGTGCGTGTAGAATACAACGTGAATATAGCTGATCACCAATATTAAATACTTTTAAAAATATATTTAGATAAATATCTTTTTTTTAAAAGGAATGCCTTACTTAGTATTTATATAAATAAACGAAAGACACGAGAAGTGAGCTGTAAAATGAAAAATCTAATTTTAATTATGCTTAGAAAATAGCCGACATATTGGTTTACCTACAAAAGTTTTTGCCATATAGTGATTAATTAATTTTTTATTATAATTCTGAGGTCAATACAAAAAACTGGTTTTGGTATAAGTCAACAAAGTCACATGAATCAATAAAGTATATAAATGTATATATAATTAAAAAACATAATTCTTTTATTTTTCAAATCGAGATATAAACCACATCAAGTAACAGATAAAGAAAATTCATTTATAACAAATATTTTTAAGCTACGGACCACGTGTCTGTAGCATTTAAATATATGATAATTGATATTTTCTTCGATTTTCAAAGATCACTAATAGGTTGACGCACATTTCCTGATTTGGTGCGGCGTGTTGGAAATTAACTATATTTTACTCTTTAACATCATAAGTCATATCTAGAGGCAGTTTATAACACCGCATTCCAACTAAATGGCCAACGCTGCAATTAATACATGTAATCATAGTAAACGTTTGCGTTGCAGCGAAAATTAGCTAACTTTACTGTTCATATAAAAATAAAACTGCAATTTATTATAAATATATTATAAATTATATATTTATTAACATATGTTTTTTGACCTGTCTTAATTATTCTTTTTTTGCCAAACTCTCCATTCTGCGTATAGCAAGGCAATATGCAACCTAATGTCAATATGTATTATCACGTTTCCCTTTCAACGCTGAATTTTCGAGACCCTGTGTTAAGTGGCGGAACTGATCGCCGCGGTTTTGTGTCGCTTAGAAGCTTAGAAGAATAGCTTTTAAATATATAAATACACTAAAAATTTAAAATTTTCATGGCCCAGGAGGCACAAGTTTTAGATTGTTACGCAGCGATTGTGGGTTCGATCCCCATTCGAGAAAATGAATTATTATTTAATAGCGTGAGGCTGAAAAAAATTCTCAAATAGTAACCAAACGATAGTCTATTATATATATTTATAACTATAGCTATATATATATATAGCTTAAATATAAAACATATGATAATGACCTTTGCATGCAATGAGAGCGACCGCCAAAAAACAGAATACTCACATTTTTATTAGAGGAGGTTTACGTTACAAACCGCAACCGGATGTCCCTCACCAGATGTACAATCACACTAACAAAAAAACTCTCACGAATTTTTCTCCCAACGCTTTCACATCTTCCACTAATTATTATCCACTTTATCGAGCATCTTCAATTTGATTTACGTCTACTTCTCTTGTACATCTTTATCGGTAGTTGGTACACTTTTTCTTTTCAACAAGATATTTTAACTTTATATTTACTTTTTACTGAATCAATTCATACAGCGTCGTTAATAACTATATGAATTGGTTAAAAAATAATAAACAGCCTCTACTTATCTGTGTTAAATCAACTTACAAGTAGAAGTGTTTTTTTTTACATTTTTAAGGATGAGATTGATTAAGGTTTATTATTTTTTTTTATAAGGTGTTGCCATAATTAGAGTTTATATTTTAAAGTAGCATCTCAAAGAAATACAGTTATAACTATATAATAACGTTAAGTAATATTTCGCACGTAGCTTAGAAAGCTAACCTTTAAGTTGATACTTAAAAGATAAGTTATCCATAAACTGTAGTGTATTACAAAATATATTTGTACCGAATAGAAATGCTTAAGTCATAAATGTCTTCGTTAGTTATAAATCTATGTGAAATCTCAAAGATATCTCTTATATTAATATGACGTCGCGGTCGTTAAAAATTTAACTAAAACTTAATTTCCTTTAAATTTTACGGCAAATATTAGAAATCACATAAACATCTGATACTTTACTTAGATAATCGATGAACATAATAAAGTTATCACTTCTAAAGTTAATTCTTCTTGTGTCTTGTTTTAATATCGTAGGGAAACGTAGCATATTAGAAAAAAATATAAAACTAAATATCGATAGTTATGTAATATTAATAAGCAAGGATGCCTATAGTATATAGAACACCACATTTTTTGCAAGATATATCAACGTTTTATATTAATTCTCTAAAACCCTACAGATATTTCGTGGATTTTTATAACTTTAGGATTATTGATTCTGGGTGAAATTAATATTTTGGTTATAACATTAGAACAAAATCTGCTGAGATTATAGTTATGATTACGGGCGCGGCTAATGGAATGATGCACAGATAATGTAAATCGTGAGCGGCGTCGATGAAAGTAGTTTTGCGCGTCGCTATGGCCGCTGACCCATAGCTTCCTGCAACGCCTTAAGCTTCAAAATACTGTTTGTGTAGACAACACAAACACTATTTTTACACAAAATAATATTTTTACACAATAAAAAAAAAGTATGTACCTACCCACATATTATATATCATTATTAAACTTAGCTATGCAACTTCTGTGTCCTTATGAAAAATATGAATATGTATATAAATTTTACAAATATATACATACTTGTGCTTTTAATGTTCAAGGTTAGTAATATAAAATTAAATTATATCAATTAATTGATCGAATGGTTTATCTGAGAAATTTATACTAAATGTAATCATGATTGATAGGTTGTGGGTTCGATTACGACATTCAATATTAAATAAGTCACATGAACAAGTAGAAATAATAATAATAATTTTGTTTGATTCATTAGTTCCATCACGACATGCGCTGTAAACAAATTACGTAAGGTCAAATGGTCAATCAATAACGATGCTTCATTGACAAGCGACAACGAGCTTCGAAGAAAGTGTGCAGAAATGAATGTGCAACAAAATGGCTGTCTACGACTTAATCATACATATGTGTAAATGGAACAATAAAAAATATAGAGTGGACCTAATGTTTAATATATATATAAATAAGAAATTCAGCCCCAATCCCCATCACACCACACCCTTCCGCCGAACAGGACCAAGAATAATAAATATTTCATTTATTCGAGTCGAAAATCGAACCCAGAATCCGTCCCGTTTACACACTGCGCCACTACTGTCCTCAACAATATAAATTTGAACGACAAAATTTAATAGCATAAATTAAACGAGTTCCGTTCCGTCTATTTTAGGCGGTTTAGCGGCTATGCGTGTAATACAAACAAACATAACCGTATTACTTAGTTGACGGCACGCCACCACTCCGCCACGCAGCCTCGCTTCTAGTCACGAGAGTTCGTTCGACGTGAGAGTCACGTCAGATGATCGTGATATGTCTAGATAATAGCGCAGGCGCAAGCGCTGCTCCATTTGCATGATCTATGAGCAATCATTCTGATTTGTCATGTGTGCTCGTACTTTCCTTTTCGTAGGCTCCGACGATCAATATTTTCCTGTGATAATAATAGATCCTAAAGAAAAAGATACAATAAAGAAAAAGATTACTTGGATTATATAAAAAATACTTGTTTTATATTGCAAATTTCGCCTGTGGTTAATATTCACCATGTTGAGCGGCTGAACGCAATATCAAAAATCTCTATTTATTTCACATAGACTAACGTTAAGCCTGCCATCATCTTAAGAGTGGATTTTTAGCGAATGAAATGAGGTGCACGTAGCTAGCATTTCTGGCATATTTCCACGTGGGTACAGAATGTATACGTTAAACATAAATACAGTAAAAAGTAAATATTTATAATTACTTTATAATGTCGTTCTTTTCTCATCTTCAAATTTAACACGTATACTTCTTTGATTTGTAAGTGATATAATTAAAGTAATATATAATTTCTTATATTTAGAATTTTTTTTTATGGAAAAACAAGGCAAACGAGCACACGGGTCACCTGATATTAATAACAACAAACACATGTAAATAATAAAAATAATAATTAGAACATATTTTCTAAATTCTATCCAACTCCATTTCTTTTTTATTACCCTCATAATTTTTTTTATGCTACCAACAAATTAATATTATAATTTACACAAAATATAATTTGAACTTTCTTCTTTCAAGCAATGATACACGCTTCGGCCATTTGTTCAAGACTAATTTCAGCGTTTATTTAAGTATAGTATTTTTTTATATATATCATAATGTTTGTATACATTTAATTAAATTTATAAATATCCACTTTCAGCAAGAACAAACTTTTAATTGTAATGTATCAAGCGATCGCTTTATTTTGATAATAATATATAATAGATCGAGCTGGCGTGGGTGTCTACTACGAGCAACCGGATCTAAGTCCGAGATAAATAATGTCCGGACGAAAACTAGCTCAGCAATAGAACCTATTGTCAGTAGGTAGGTAGGTATATATATTTTCCTATTCAATTCACCGATATGAAACTAAACAGGGTAATGTTGAACGTTGAGCGTTGAGTTACTGTAAACGCGATTCGTTACAGATTCGAATTCCACTTGAAGAAATAAAATATTTATTTAAAATTATATTTCCACTTTCTCGTTATGGTGTCGAAAAAAGTGGGGAATAGGTAACACTAGATACCCTTTTTTGCCCACTCTACTGTGCGTGATACAGCGTGAAGCTGATCTTTTAAAGATATTTTGTTTAAAACAAGTAGCTGTCTTATATATCGCATACTATAAAAATATATTACGTATTATTACGTGCTCGGTCAGTCAAGATCCATTCGATTCCGACTTACAAACATTTTTGATGCCATGTGAATATGAATGACATTGTTCTTATTTTTTTGTCTTGTATTATGGAAGTATTGTCAAATATAAACATACTATTAAAAATATTATATTACTAATGTGAAATAAACAGTTATTTTTATATGTTTAACAAAATCTATAAATTTTCATTTCAAATAAATATTCTAAGATTTATTGAAATTAGATTTAAAATTAAATTATTAAGATTTAGCCGTGTAATTTATTAAATTTCTAAAACTACAAAATATTCATTTCATAAGTGATTGATTATTCATTTTATAAGGATAATGATACAATTAAAATTTATAGAGAAACATAAGTCCGTGTACATAGGCGTCCTTGGCGATCGACATTTTGTTTTTTAATACCATTATATTAGACATACAGGATGACAAGTAAAACCGGTAAACAATGTAGAGTGGTGTGGCGGCAGTGCGGTGGCGGTGGTGCTGTCGTGACACGACGCCGACCACCGTTCCACCGCTCAGCCGCGATCGCGAGCGAAGAGCGGCCACTGCACTCAATACGATTTCACTTTTATTAGCAATCTACTTAATTGGATACCACTGTTGCGGTTTTATTCATTCTGCAAATTCATCTTGGCTATATTTTGGAAAAGCGTATTGGAGATAATATCTTTATGGTTGTTTTATGTATCAAATATATGCAGGTACATGTTTAAATTAATATAATATAAGAAACAAAACATATACATACGTTTAATTTTATATTTAATGTAGAGAACGGTATCTACAATAAGGTTTTTGTTTTAAAATTATAATATTTTAAAAGAAACTTGAAATCGTGACGGAGGGATACAACCGTGGGTTGTAAGCGCCACCGGTTTAGAGTTCGATTCCCGTTCGAAGAAATTAAATATTGAATAGTTTCAGTTCTTCGATCTGGTGTTGAGCCACTCAACACGCAATGCTTCCAAACGGAAATTGCAGAGTGTATTAACACTAAGCTCCCTACATCTACTCTGTTACATGCGAAATACAACGTGTAGCTAAATGAAAAACTTTTTTAATTTTCATATATTATCGAAAACAATTACATTTCAAAACAATAAAGAAAACCCATTATCTTAATAAAAGTATTTCCAAAAACTCACTGTTATATAAAAAATATTTCCCTGTGACAAAGGTTCCGGCTCTATGTTAAAAGCTGAAGGTCGAATTACTGGAAAAGTACGTAGCAAATAAAGTTTATACCTAACTCTGAGATCGTAATCCCACGCTCGAGAGACCGATTAAACAGCTTATCGGGTTTTTGCAAACCTTAGTAATCTCGGTACATTATGTTGTTGTCGTTTATTTATTTATTTTTTTTACAATTAAATGTAACTTTGTGCCACCTTCTTGTGTCTTTTGTTGTATTTTTTTTCTCCCATTTCGGGTGTGATTAACTCTTAAAATTACAAATTCATGTTTAAATTTACAAATAAATATATAATTCAATTTTATTGAAGTATGTTATTCAAATTTAAAATTAAACGTGAACACTAATGTGCATATTAAAAGTGTGACGCGTTGTGGCGTGCTAGATGAACGTAGAAGATAATTTACGTTTCTCTTTATATTTATGATATTAAGTGCCTTAATTGCATTTTTTTCCTAATTTCCTGGCCAAAACTAACTTACCCAAAAAAAAAAAGCGAATATTCTGCACAATGATCAAGATCGTAAACCAGTGGCAGCAAAATGCATTATTTATCATATTTGTATGTAAAGCATATAGTAAATTTATGTAAATGTGTAAATCTTGCAGCTCATTTAAATACATAATTATATCTTGTGTCTGTATGTATAACAACATTGTGAGTTCGGCAGTACCTACATAGTTTTATCGATCAATTTCCGCGTCAAATACATTGAAGGACATTTCATTGTAAATGTACTGGATCTAATTTCGGAGATTATATTGTTGTATTTTAATCAAATATTCATTTATAGAATATATTTAATATTCTATTTAATACAATTAATACTTTGGGTACCTCTTCAGTCCTATAGAAAGGCAAGCTTCCCAAACTCTACTCTGTCCAATAATATATATATTAAATTTACACATATAAATTTACTATATAAAAATCATATGAAATAAAAATTTCAAACGACGACGCCTTAGTAATAATAAGATATGGTGTTTCTTAGTGGATGTAATATTAAACGGAACTGTTTTTATATGCACGGAGATCACGGCTTTCACTTACTCAATCATCGAATATGTCTTTAAGAAACCAGTTCTTAATTCGACTAGCTAGATATCAGCTACGGTTCTAAAAATTCTTAGCATTTCATTTTTGTATTTTTATATACGGACATTATTAGTTATAAGTCAAAGATTGTTCGGACTATCTTTTAGAGAAATAATATATGCAAATGTGCATTAATTCAATAACGTATAATAAATGATGACTGATATAAAAAATAATAAATGAATGATTTAAAAATAGAAAATGCAGATAAAGCTCTCGTACCATTAATCATTTTCAGGTTTGGTTTCTAATTATCACCGATGTGATTGTTTCAATTTCTAAACCTTTTTTGCTAATATAATTTATATATATGAAGCTTATATAATGATTTTGGATGTGGTATTTATTGGTATAATAATGCAAAATCTATCACCAGCAAATTTTTTAAATTATTCAAAATATACAATGGATTTTAAAATGGTTTTCACCAATAGACCGAGGAAGGCTTCGCTTCTATATTTTAATGTAGGCACAGCGGACAAAGCCGCGAACATTAGTGTAATATAATAATGGAACAGTTTTTAGATTAAAAGTAAATGGTACATATATTGATCTAACATAATTAATATACTTTAATATAATAATTTTTAAGTTTGGTTGTAATTACATCGATCTCAGATCTATTAATGCATTCGTGGCGCAGGGGCACAAAGTGTGACTGTAAAAGCTACTAAGCTAAACTGGTTCTGGAATCGATCCGCACTATAGGAAACGAAATATTTATTTAAATTATATTTCCATTTCTTCGCTCTGGTGTTGAGCCACCAGAATTCGGCGGAAATCAGGGAACGGAGTGTCTTAACACTAGATTCCCTCTGCCTACCCTGCAGTATGCGGGATACAGCGTGAAGCGTGATTCAATTTAATATTCAACCATAATATGCTTTGCTAGCTTTCGTAAGCTTTTCTGTACAAGTATTTAGTGAGGAAAAAAAAACACCAATTATTCTATAGACACTAAGTATAAAATGTAGTTGTACCGAATACATGTTAATTTGTTGCGGATACAGAGAGCAATAACCGAGTGCGGTGCTAGTAGCGGTATTCGGTGGTTTCTTTGGATAACTACTAATATTCGACAAAAACGGCCGGCAAGTATGAATGTGTGTTAGCGTGCATGTGTGTGTGTGTATGGTCAAAAAAATATTTGCGCGTTGATTTTAACGTGTGTCGACATTAAAAGCTTAATACATATATTAGTCAGAGCGGCAGCCGTTTTACTTTTCTAATAACAATATTCTGTTATTACCTACCCAGTCGTGATACTCTATTTATATCTAATATTCAAATCATTCCGATAAAATACTTGTAAGTATATTAATTACTGTCATATTATCTTTAACATTGCATAAATATATAATATATCATTTATACTTACTAATCTAAAATAATTATAAAGTATTTCCTTATAAATCTGAGACTGTATATGTAATTTAAAAAGTTTGTTATCAAGCCCTTTATCAAGATATTTAGGTTAACACATTTGTTTAGATACATAACTCAATTTAGGATCTACTTATTTTCACCGACAGTGAAAAGACCGGAAACAATTTGAGCATAGTAGCATTTCTCAGGAAGTCAAAACTGGATTATATTTCCTATTGAAAAATTTTAAAACAGGATATTGTAAAAGCAATTTGTCTCAGCGACTGTCGTGTGTCAAAATGTCGATAAAATGTAAAAAAAAAAACGTCATTTACACACTTACGCTATATCAAATTAAACTAGATGTGTACATATCTTAAAATAGTGATGGGCAAATATTTAAACCGGTTGAATTCATTATAAAATTACGCAGCAGTTATTAGTTTTTTGACAAGAAAATATGTTTAATGTAAATAGAGAGCTGATGGGAGACCTTCAAAATGATTTTGCTTTTCGCTGGAGGTCAAAGGTGAAGTATTGTTTGGTTTTACAAGGACAAACAATTTCTACGCAGGAGTACGTCGCGGTCGGACGAGCACCAACCTTCCGCGTAGTGCCTGCGCCGCGAGGGTCAAGGTGCCCGGTCATTTCACTATATCAATTAAACTTTTTAGTCAACTAAACATTGGGGTAAAATTCGTGAAATTTTAAATAGTTAAATACTTTTTGTATGTTTTCTTCATAGATTTTCTTCATTCATAAAAAAATATAATATTATCTAAAGCTACTAGCTTACGGGGTTTGCTATTTCTAATATATTATATCCGTTTACATATGGAAATTTGTATATACACCTACAATAACTTTATCATATATTAATAGAGAATTATGAAAACGATAACTTTTGCCTAACCCTTTACATAATTAAAAGACATCTGATATCTGTTTTGCATGTTTAGATCCAACAAGCCGGGGGACCGTGAGACAAACGAGGTTTTGTATGGATAAGTGTTACGTAAGCTGAGCCGAGCATGGATCCACAGCATCGGTTCATGCGCATAGGGTATAGATATTATTGCACGCCGCTCGAACAATGCAAGCTACGCCCCTACCGCGCCCGCCGACTTTAATGGCATCTCTCGACCGCTAAAGGCGAATTCTTGGTAGTATTGCTTAAATGAAACCTATAATATTATATTCTGAGTTAGATAACTAGCCATATGATGTGACCCGATTTGTGTTTTCGTTTCTATGTATTATTTATTATTTCTGATTTTGGTTTATTTATTGATTATAGATATTATCGTCAGCTGATTGTTTCTAGTTTTTTTAGTTTTTTCTAGTTCTTTGTAACAATCAAAGTATATATATACATAATATGTATCGATATTTATATTTAAATATATATATTTGCTTATCAGTTTAGTTTAATATAAAAGTGACTAATAAGAAAAAATATATTATATATTAAAAAATCTAAAAACGTACAGTATAATTATAGTTTTTATTAAAACAAAATTTGCTGCGATCAAACGATAATAATATATTAATAAGTAGATAATTGCAGACAAAAAATTTGAAGTACAAATTTAAATCTTATTTTTTAAAAAAATTATAAAAAATATGTAAACACTTAATTTTACTACTTTTTATAAATATTTAATGATGATGTTAAATATTATCAACATTAACTTAAACCTATGTATTTAAATAATTATAAATATAATTAAGCGGTTTTTTTTTTCAAAAGTTCTAATAAAACACATGGGAATAGTTACCATTTATATTTATGAATTTATTCTAAAAACTGTTATAATTTATGGCAGCATGATCAAATAATTGTTTATATAAAGGGAACACTAAATGTTTAAGTTTTAAATTACCTTTGAATA
>JBAIZZ010000173.1:1762864-1798530 GCA_037355905.1 Heliconius aoede | reverse complement strand
AAATTGGTGTTGCGTTTTAGCTGTCCGCTTTAGATTAAGATTATTTGAACAAAGGAATTTTTCCTCTTGCTTTTTAATATATTTTTTATTTGTTAGCTTGGACCAATCAATAAAATTGTTATCATAATAATGACAATATATCATTGTAATAACAAGTTTATTAATATCAAAAAATGTAACTATTAATTGCTTGATCCATAATAAAATTTATAAATCTCACCACTAAATTTGTACCAATAGACATATAGTATTCAACAATGGGGATTTAAAATTTCGAGAACCCACATATCACGCCAAAGTAAGATTAGTGAGCGCAAAGTTCTTAATTTGTTAATATTTTATTTATCATTTGTGTCACTTTTATACTAAACATATTTAACAAATATCAGAGAGAGGCTGGAAAAGATAAGAGACAATCAGACATCGACGAAGCCATCCTCCTCAAAGATTGGGACTTTGCCAGATTTTTCCCATCGAAAAATGCTGAGATTAAAGAAGAGAAGCAAGACACTACTAAAGAGGCCGAACAAAGACGTGCGCAACTCCAACGTCAGTCAAGAATTGAAATGGAGGATGCGTGGGCTAAGTACAAAGGGATCGCGACACCGCCTTCCCGCCACAAGCAATTATTCCATAAGCCCGTCGAGAAGTCAGCTCATGATAAATTGTCTGATATACTTAAATATAAAAAAGAACAGGAAGCAGACACCAATGGACCGAGCAGATTCTTTAGGGGGTTCCGTCGAGAGAACTCTGATCTGCTTCCACTTTCCAGCACCAGACACTCCGCAATATACTACCCAAAGCACGATAACCAAATGAGCGTCAACAAACCACTGAGATCTAGCGGGATCTTTAACAACTCCCGTAAGCAGTCGACGAAATCTCAAGCGTCAGGGGAACCGATCTTAACGGACTTCATTAAAATGAATGACAGTCTAAAAATGGCACAAAGGCATGACACGAGAAGCAGGGAGAGGAAGAGTCCGAAC
Source organism: Heliconius aoede (assembly GCA_037355905.1). NCBI lineage: Eukaryota > Metazoa > Arthropoda > Insecta > Lepidoptera > Nymphalidae > Heliconius > Heliconius aoede. The sequence goes on along the minus strand of JBAIZZ010000173.1, from coordinate 1,797,538 downwards.
AATCCTGCAGACGCCTTAAAGAATGTGGCCGTGCTGCTGCGGCAGGACAGCGGCGAGGCCTCGCCCGACGTGGTCAGGCCTCGCAGGGAGAAGACTGAGTCCGACATCGTATTCCGAAGAAACTCACAGTTAATTCGGCACAATGACCTAATACCGAGCGGGCAGGAAGCGGTAATCGCGCAGGATCAGGTAATTCCTCACTGCACCTCCTCGGGATAGTTTGATTAATACCTTTTTACTTACGTTTTACGTTTGGTATGAGGGCTCTAATTTATCTACCGCTGGCTGTCTAACATAGCTGTATTGAACTAACCATGCCGATGCTGTTGTATGTATTATTGGCGTCCTGTACGTGATTTTGTAGCTATCTATGGGTGTGGGGCTGTGGTGCAAAAACAAAGCGTGTGGGATTCGTTGAACTAAGAATATTTATTTATTTATTTATTTTTCTTAACTTATGAACAGAATGATTTTATTATATGTTTAATTATTTATGTTTGTTGAATTATAGTAGAATATTTGCTCACACGTCTTACGTTTTGGCGTGACTTATTATTATATATTATTTTATTATTATATTGGAAGAAAATTAGACATTTCATGTAGCCAACAAGGTCATCAAGCATTACAGTAACAGTAACAATAAGTAGAAGTAGCTAGTCTCTCTAATAACATTAACTCACCCTAACACACCTACTAACACTTGTCTGCGCGAATACCGTCTTCCTGCCACGAAATTCAATACATCATCGGCGATGCACCAGTAATAGATTGTGCCAAAACTGTTTAAACTTAACAAACGATAGCGGGAATGATCGCTAACGACTCACAGGAGCTGCAGATATATGAACATTCAACATAATTACGTTTTGTGAATGTGTTTTACATTGCATGTTTTATGCCGTGTTTGTTTGTCACGCTATGCCAACTGCCGCAACGTAAAACAATAACTGCGCACACCGACGCCGTCACACTGAGCCCCACCTTATTTCCTCCAAAAATATTATTTTTTCCGTTTGTTGACGAAACGTAAGCGATAATATAGATGTTATTATTTTAATTATATTTAAATAATAATACCTAAATAGTTTGTTTTACATTATTATTAATAGCCGATGTCGCGGCGTCGGATTTCCATGGAAATATAACATAAAGTTCACATATTATTTAACAAAACATAATTTAGATATTATACAGTTGCGCCACCCAACACTCAATGCCTCCCGAATTCGACAGAAAGTGGGGAACGGAGTGTCTTAACACTAGGTTACCTCTGCGCCTACCCTGCTGGGTGCGGGATACAGCGTGAAGCAGATAATATATTATAAAAAAAATATTTGTCTTAATAAAAAATACATTTCTGTACATTATTTATATTAATTCATCAATCAATAATAAAAATAACTCTTCATGCACGCAAAAATACAAGTATGATGAATACATGATTGACTTTGGATATTGGAGCCATTGGAGAAAGATAAGTGAAAAAAATCATTGTCATATTTTCAGTATTTTTCTCGACGGCCTCGTCAGTTCATTTTGTTGAATTATTTATCTTATTTTTATTACTGATCAATGTTAACATTTACAAACATCTATTTTGCGTACTATAAAATAAAGATTTTATTTTATAGATACGATGACAACATCAAAAAATAAATGTTACAAATCTTGCTCGGACAATATGTATATTCAAATGTTTTTTTGATATAGAGTATTAATTATTTCGTATACTATGGACAGAATATGGTCTATATCTGAAATGACTAATTTCTTCTATATATTTTGGTAAGATGATCGAATATAACGTTTAGGGGCGTTCAAGTAACAACGAGGGTAGCGGGTCGCGCACCAGCTCCGTGCTCCCGGACTTGCTGAGCCAAGCGGGGCAGCCCACCACGCCGCCGCGCCACGACAAGTCCACGAGCGAAGAGGTATGTATGCTAAACACCACCGACACCACCACCACCGCCGCTGCTTATAAATACAGCGAAAGGGTATTTGATTTCTTTTTGTTTATACTAAGAGGACATATTATACGAGTTCGTATGGCCTTTATAAAAAAAAACATCATATGTGAGGTAAACTAAACGTTGTACGAGTCTAATAAATGGAATGAACATTATTAATAAACATTATATGATTTGTTATATTATATATATATATTCGAAATCAATTTAAATAAAAGACGTCAAATACCTTTGTAATGTCTTAAAAGTCAATAATTAGCTATTGAAAATTATAAGCTCATAAGCTCACTTCATATTAGCAGACTTCATATATATTAATGTATCAAATATTACAGTTATATATTAAACTTTACGTTACAGTACTGATATTACACATTTCACTAAATCTGTGCTTAATGTTCAAGTGTCGTTTTACTACGCCACTATATATTTATAACCTGGGGCTCCTAATCTAACATTTAAAAAAAAATGTTTACTTATTTACTTACGTTTCCAAATAAACCATAAATATATATACTCATATCTGTACGTAGTGTGTGTTAATTATTGTATACAATAACATCATAGTTGAATAAAAATTTTCACTACATTTAAGGAGAATTTCGTAGATTAAGACATTTTGTAATTTATCAAATAACCCGTAATATAGAGATGTATACATTAGGAGCTCCCGTTATCGCAACATGTGGTGCCAAGCTTTTAGTATATAGTATTAATGTGATAATGGTTGTCAATCATGCAAACACCATGGAGCTACGGTCCGCGACCGGTTTGCAGACTGCTGTTATCACTACGTAAGTACGAATATCGCAACGAGAATGCTTCCATGTAGCATATCATACAATGTTATTACACAAATCACTTCTTCTCTATGTATGCTCTCTAGACAGCTTCCATGTTTATTCATCCGCTGAATCATAATTCAGGCCTAGATAGTAGTTCCAAAAAGACGAACCAGCTTTGTAACCAGCGGTATTATACCGAGTTCTATTATTAGGTATTTGGTTATATACCAAATATAAAACTAAAAAGAAATTTTAGTGTACATGTAACTTAAAAAAATTTGCATATCATAAAAACAATAAATAGTTTTTACTTTAACTAAGAAATCAGTTTATTTAAAAGTCAACTTGAAGAGTATATTACATAATTATGCTATCAACATCATTATCCATCTGTCGGTGAAGTGCATGACGCACTAATTGTCAAACTATCGGTCTTTGCCTGTACAAACGTGACTTTTATTGCAAAAACAATTGCGCGATATAATTTTTGTAGATAATAGCATCGCAAATAACTTTCCTATCATATTCGAAATGTAAACTAATATATGGGAGATGGATTTTTATTATTAACTAACAAAAATATTTAAAGGATAAGATGTCGAGGTCCGCACTTGAGCATCGTATATATGATTTTATATTACATAATATGAAACCAAAAAACATCCATGGTGTATATAAATAGTAAAAGTGTACATTCTCTTCCAGTATAGGCAAGCAATCGCCGGAGGCACGCCCTCCACCCCCGCGACCCACCAACTCCACCATCACCACCACCACCTGCCCCCTCCCCCGTCCTCGGCGCAGTCGACGCCGTCCAAGTCGTTCGTGGCGGGGCCGGCGTCGCCGATGCCCCCGCTGCAGCAGTCCCCGTCCAACTCGTCGGTGGGGTCGCAGCTGTCGCAACAGTTCCTCCCCTTGCAACAGAAGCAGCGCTCGTTCCTCACGTTCGGGTTCGGCGCGGGCTCCACGGGCAGCGGAACGGGCGGCTCCGGCAACGCGTCACGCCGCGAGAGCCACGTCAACGTCAACGTTACGCCCACCGGCCACGACCTCTCCTCGGACACGCCGGAGATACGTAAATACAAGAAGAGGTTCAACTCGGAAATTCTATGTGCCGCTCTTTGGGGTGAGTGCACTACATATTATGAGTAATAATCTTCATACTTTTCTTTTTTGGAATATTATTTCGCAGCTTTTGCTAGTTGTAGTAAGAACTATTTATTACCCTTTTATATTATAGTAAAATGTAACTTCTACTGTAGCATCCACTCAAAATTGAGATGGTTATTATTATTAATTAAGTAACACTTATTATTTTATGCATTTTATATAATAGAAAATTATTTAACACACGACGACGACGAAAATTATTTTACAAAATGATTCAGTAAAATCAGCAAGTACTAATAGTGTTATGACACTATTTATTAGTACTATTATTTTCGGATGTTATTTATTAATCCAATTGTAGGTGTGAATCTCCTTATTGGAACTGAAAATGGTTTGATGCTGCTGGATCGTTCTGGTCAAGGCAAAGTTTATCAATTGATCTCAAGACGCCGCTTCCAACAAATGGAAGTGTTAGAGGGACAAAATATACTTATAACTGTGTCCGGTAAAAAGAACCGCGTACGAGTATATTATCTGAGCTGGTTAAAGTCTAAGATATTACGGACAGATGGTTTAAGTGACGTAAGTAACATTTCTTCAAAGAATTGACTAGTTTTAATACGTGACATAAATTAGAGTTATAAATTGTAATCTAATTTTTAATTGAATTTTCCAGCAAGTAGAAAGGAGAAACGGTTGGATAAATGTAGGAGAATTACAGGGTGCTGTTCATTTTCGTATAGTCAAGTATGAGCGAATCAAGTTTTTGGTTATCGCTCTTAAGGATTCCATCGAAATTTATGCTTGGGCTCCAAAACCATATCACAAATTTATGGCCTTCAAAAGTTTTGGTGATTTACAGCATAGGTAAATAATAATTATTTGTGGTTAATAAAAAACATGCCTGATTTTAACCAACGGTATTCTTCAAAAGGTGGTTCTATGTTTGTTACTTACACATTTTTTCTTATTTATTTATCAATTTTTATTTCTAGACCTTTGTTAGTTGACTTGACTATAGAAGAAGGGACAAGACTGAAAGTGATCTATGGATCTGCAGACGGTTTCCATGCTGTTGATCTTGATACTGCCAGTGTATATGACATATATATTCCAAAACATGTAAGTAATATTTTAGATCGCTTAAAATTGTTATGAATATTTGCGACTGTTATGTGATGCCAAAATTTACTTTTAAGGCTTATTGTATGTGTTATTCTCCAAGATTTAAATTATTTTATGTTATTAATAAATTACATATCGATATTGTAAATGTAAGTTTGTGAGGATATATATTTGTTTCACTTTCACACAAAAACTACTGATCGGATTTAGATGAAACTACAGAAACATTGCTTATACATCAGAATAACTAATGTAAAAAATTACTAAAAGCTTAAGTTGCAATTTAATATATAACGTTAGATTTGCCATATATACCTTCCTCATGATTCACTCTATCCGTTTAAAAAAACAGCGTCAAATTTGTGGCATAGTTTTAAAAATCAAAGCATACATATGGACACTGCAGAAAGTGGATGGCTGTGTTTTATACTATATAAAGATGATAAATTCAGTGTCAAGTTGCTATTATTAAAAATGACACTTTCTATTATTAATTACTCTGTTGTCATCATCCTTATAATTAATTATTATTTTTTCAGACCCAAGGAGCCATTGTTCCTCACTGTATTGTACCACTGCCAAATTCTAATGGAGTGCAGCTATTGTTATGCTATGATAATGAAGGTGTTTATGTCAATACATATGGAAGGGTCAGCAAAAATATTGTATTGCAGGTAGAATTATATCCTTGTCCTAGTATTAATAGTATGGATATGGTTAAGATTATATATTGCCAACCAGTGATGAAAATACGATTTTATAATTAAACTTATATTGATAAAAATGTATATTGTACAAATTAAATCTAAGACTACTGTTTTCAATGTTAGGAAACAGTAATCTGTTTAAACTTGTAACTCAACCTACTACTTAATTATTCCACGATAGAATAATAAGTATGTGAATAGAAGAAATTCCTTTCCCACCAGCACTGATCTCTTCCTTGCCAGCCTTTCTGGTGCTCAGCCGCCTATAAGACGGACACATTATTATTTGACACTGTTCGCTATATAACAATATAAATATTTGGCAAACAATATGTACAAATCTGTGCATCATCACCTACCAATGTTATATTTAATATTCCACGCATATAGCCGGGAAATATATAAAGGAAAACCTAGTGTTAAGACACCTCAATTCACACTTTTCTAGTCGATTTTCGAGATATAATTTTTTTATTATAATTTTACATGATTTTGTTTCAGTGGGGTGAGATGCCTACATCTGTTGCATATATAGGTACAGGACAGATAATGGGATGGGGCAATAAAGCCATAGAAATACGCTCCGTTGAAAGTGGGCATCTTGACGGCGTTTTTATGCACAAAAAAGCCCAACGGCTGAAATTTTTATGTGAGCGCAATGATAAAGTATTCTTCTCATCTGCCAAAGGTGGATCATCTTGTCAAATATATTTTATGACTTTGAACAAACCAGGGATGGCCAATTGGTAGTGGCAGGACGCAGCTGACGCCGAGGATGTTCAGCTTATGTGATGCGATGCCATTGACATGCCAGTATTTTATTCTGAGACAAAATTCAATCATGTGCTTTGGCCATTCGAAATTCAAAGACTTGTGATAATGACAGATTATATGCTCAAAAGACAAACCACAAATTATTACAATTTACATTTTCGCATTTGAGAATCTTATCTTTTAACAAATGTGGCATTTTGTACTGAATACTGTAATTTCAATACAAGCTACTAAGGAATATATATTATTAAGCAATAACCTATAGATTAAATGTTTTGATATTGACGATTATTCTTAAGTAAGTTAATAAAATGCTTAGGTTTTATGTTGCTGGTGTTAATTTCTGTATGAAAATATAATTCAAATCTAACTATCAACGCGTATTATGCCATATTTTATTGTTTATAATGTTAAGCTAGATGGGTGATAACTGATTAATTTGATGAAAATTGGTGTTATTATGTTTACTGGAACAATATCAATGATATATAATTTATTATGATTAACGATCAGTGAACTTACAAATAATATTTAGTCACTGTAAATTACTCTTCATTCTATAGGATTCACTTAAGAAATTGGCACTTAGTCGAATCACTGTATATGATAATTATCACATTCAAACTGCAATAATTTTATTAATGGATAAATCCTTAAATTTGGTACTATTTATTATTTATTTGTTATGTACTATATTATTTACATGTATAAAGATGTAACTGTGCATATTGAAAATTATATATTTAATGTCTTTTTATTTGAAATACCTTAACCCAATAAATCACAAAATATAATAATCTTTATTTTCTCAAAGAAAGCAACTACTGAGACAACAAAACGTTACATGATAGAGTGTACTTGTACAAGTTACACAGTTGTCCCCCAGTCCCCTACCCCCCTTTAGAAACTACTTTAGGAAAGTGAATCTGGTGAAGTTAGAGAGAAAGTTGTGTGTGTATAACCCTGTACTGCAACTTCAACAACAACACCAGTTGTTGCAACAAAAGTTGTTTTGTGGGAGACAATTGAGCAGATATTTCTGTTTGAACGTTTGTTTAAAGTTGGCAGAAACTTCCAATAGGGCGAAGAATAAACAGTTGCCCAACTGATGAAACTAATTTTTAGAGCTCAACTGGGAAATTCCAAACGATTTAAAATGCACGACCTTTAGGACTACGCGTTCAACGGATAACCGAATGGTTCTGGCGGCACCCCCGTACGCAGGGATGCAATAGCACAAGATAGATTAACAAAAAGAACAGTAGAACAAACAGGAAGGGTTTTCAAAGCCAGCAGAGTGGCGAAACAGTTTAAATAGGTATTTTACTTTAGCTACCCAGTTTCAGGTGAGGCATTAACAGTTTAAATAAATATAATAGTTGATTCATTGTTTGTAACTGAAATTTTATTTGTTTAAAAAGTGAGTATTCTAAGTACATAATTCAGCATAGGTAACAATGCATAGTTGTTTAAAATATTAAATATACATTTCTCTGATAATATTTTTACAGATATAAATTAACACATTACATTCAAAAGGCTTAAGCTGATTTAGGCTACTTTTTTATAACATTTAAAATCTCGACACAAATAAAATACTATGGTTGCACATACAATACTGTTACAAGAGAAAATGACATCCATTACAAAGTGAGAACGTTTTGTGTGACGATTATGGTATGAACTAGTAAAAATCAAGAATGGGACCCAATACCATGCTAGGCCATATTTACACCTACACTTTTTATGTATACATAAAAAGCGCTGCTGAGGCCTTCCAAATTTTACATGACCTGAAAATAATTATTTTGATAATAGGGGTAATACTGCAACTCGTTTGTAACTAATAGTTGTACATGATACGTTCTCAAGCATTTCAGATAAAACTAATACCAGTGTGTTCAATAAAAATTCAGTGTTATTATGTTAGTTGTACCATTGGTATCATTTAATGTACTTTCAAGAATTCTTAAATATATATTACATGATTATGATAAGAATTCAGTAATATCATATTAACAATTTAAATGGGAACAATACACATTACACAAGGTTATGTTAATGGTACATATTACAATTATAATAATATGTAATATTTAAACGCTATTTTCTAAAAATATTTGGTTTAAAAATGAAAAGTAATCATTCTTGCCTGCAATAAAATATATATGCTTCAGTTTGTTGTAAACACTTAACAAAAATAACATTAAGTCTAATATATATTAAAATTATACAGAAAATAATCCAGCTCTTGATAACCCTTCAGATTCTTCGTCTGATATGGGGACTAACATCAAGCCTGGAACAGGTGGTAGCATTTCTAAATCTCTTAAATTATTAACTTTTATTTTAAGATTACTACGAAGTTTATTTATATCTATATTTAATTGCTTTTGATCTGCCTCTAACAAAGATATTGTAGCGTTTAAATTATGTTTTACTAGAGTAGAACCAACAGTCACCCAACAGTTTGATACGGATGATTTCAACAGTTCTCTTAAGGCTTCTCTATTTTGATTCCTTCTTTTATCCAACATAATGATTTCTTTTTTGTCATTTAATATTTCTTCAGCTAGTTTTTCTACAGAAATGAGATATTTTAAAACCTTATCCTCCATGCTAATGAATTAGCAGAAAACAGGAAGAAAAACAGTCAAATTACCAAATGTCATATATACATAACATAACTTATACCACTAACCAGGGAACTAACCAATGCTGCCAAAAGCAACCAACAGGTAATCAAATTTGATATTATATATAATACATTTCACCACTTCGTGCTGGAAAAAAACTATCGATGAGCATTCATACTTTTCACCCGATATTGTACCGAGTAAAAATTTCGATATCTAGTAATATCCTTAAATTCCAGCTATTACCGTATCGCTGCTAGTTTTATTTTATCTGTGAACACTACTATAACAAAGAACTATCACATTATAGTTAATGCAAGCTTAGATAAGGAAAAAACATGCGGTAATGTTGTTCAGAGATTAAGCCTTTGACATTCTGCAACATATTATTATTTTGATTGAAAAATTAGAGAATACAGGCATTAGTGGTTAAAGTGTGCAGGTACAGCTTAAGAATTGGTATTAGGCCCTATTCATCATCTGGCAATGATTTGCAACTCAAATAATAATACTATGTTATAAATAAATAAATTATAAATATTTTACCGACACTATTTAAAGAATATCCACATAACATCTACACTTTTTAAATAAAATATATTTTATGGTCAGTATAATTTATAGCGCATTGTATAATCTGTGGTTCTGTTCTATTTCCTGCGTGAGATTATGATTTTTTGGCTTTGGCGTTCACGCTTTCAACGCCTCCAAGTGACTAATCCGTAATCACTATAACCAGTAAGCACATTCCATTCGCTCCCGCCATTTTGATCATAAAGTTGACGCAATTTTTAAGCTTACCTTACCTTTTATTATATTCATTAAGATCAAATGGAAATAGTTACATTTGTTTAGTAATTGTCAGTATTTAACGTGAATAATTAGTAACACTAAATATGGACGGTCCGAACCGGGGCTTTCGCGGAGGACGCGGTGGTCCGGGTCCTCGCGGTCGTGGAGGTTTTGATATGCGTGGAAGGTAATGTTCTATTTAAACTTTTACTTCTTTAAAATTGTTTGGGCTAATATTATAGTAATGCATACTTTAAAAATAATGATATTAGATATATTTAAAGATAATAATTATATATATATATGCCACCAATGGAGAGGTTATAATTTTATACAAATTATTATATTTTAGAGGTGGACCAGTGATGCGAGGTCGAGGTGGACCACTCAGAGGTGGAGGACTACCACGTGGAGGCCCTCGTGGAGGTTTTCGAGGGATGCCAATGCGTGGAGGTGGTGGCGACAGAGGAGGACGATTTCCACCAGGGCCTCAAGGGCCCGGCCCTCATCCAGTCCCGACTATTGAATCTCGAGGTACTCTACAAAATATGCTTAATATCTTTGTTTTCTTATATTGTCTTCTTGGAATTGTATTGGTGTATACCAATACAATCCAACTTTAACGTCGTATAGTGAATCTGCTTTTATTATGAAGCAAAAATTTTAATACGATTAATATATTAAGATAAGAGTACACGAAATATAGATATTTATTATAGTGAGTATTATATATGGTATTAATATTTGCTGTATAATAATTATCTTTTTACATAATTCTTATTGTATTTTCACTGTATTATTGTTATTAATCAAACTATTAATTGTGCAGGAGGAGGGTTTAATAACAATAGAGGAGGTCCTGGTGGAATGAGAGGAAGGGGTGGTCGCGGAAGAGGTGACTTTGGGCCACGAAATGATCGAGGTGGACGTGGAATGCCTATGAGAGGTAAATATTATGTTCTTTCATTTTGAAGGCTACATTATGATATGTTTTTCTTTTTAATGCCTCAAAGAACACCAGATAAGAATTGTTAAACTATAGAAATAAGTAAAGATATTATCTACTATTATAAATTAGAATGACACAGGCTATTAAGGGATATAGATTTAATATTTGGTTATAATATAATAACTGGACAAGGCTATGTTCATGTAGCTAGTGTAGACTTGTTGAAATGTTTGCTCATGAGATATAAATAAGCCAAAATTGAATATTTGTCGAGATGTTTTGGAATCTCTACAATATTAATATAAACACATGTACAACAATCTTGTCCATTCGGGTTTTACAACCACACACTGGCTGTATAGATATTTTTTATAAATTAAATGAGCATGTAAATACAAACTAATAAAGATATTACATTTTCTGTGCAATATAATTAAACACAAATTAATATAGGAAAAAATATTACAATTTAAAAGAGAGATACATAAATTTCCGATAAGTACTTTAGTTAAGATCTGTTTTGTAATCGTTAACTAAATGTTATTGTATTTACTTACCACTTAGGTAGGGGAGGAAGAGGTGGACATGGACCTCCAAGTGGGCCGCCTGGTGGCCCTGGACCCCATCCGGGACCAGTATATGCTGGTCCTGTGCAAGCTCCTGGACCTAACATTCCAACACGACCTGCGCCAGCACCGCATCCTATAAGTGGAGCAGCACAAGGTGGTGCATTTAAAAGAGGTGGGGTCCCCCCGCACGGTGGTCCAGGTGGCCCTCCAAAAAGAGGAAGGTAAACATTAAACCTTTTTGTTCCATGATGCTTTTTGTATGTATTTATTTTTATATAGTCTATGATGCTAAGTACACAATAATTTGTATTATTGTGCAGGTTTGAGGGTCCACGAGGAGGAGGTGGAGGTCGTCCACCTCCACAAACAGGCTATCAAGCACCTGCACCCCCACATAATCCACCAGCAGCTAATGGATATGGACCACCATCGTAAGTTGTTTAGAACTTAAAGTATAATTTTTTTATGGATTTAGTGAATACTGAATATCTATCTAATAATCTATCTCATCCATTGTGATTTTCATAACTAGGAATTTAATTAATTGTTTTAATTAGATTTTAATTATTTTTTTTTACTTATTAAGTATGAAAAAATAAATATTGGAAGAGTTTATTATAATAGCATGATGAACCTGTAACACGATAGGAATGTGCCGTCTGATACATACATGACGCTTCAAATATTACTGAATTGTCAAAATTATTTCTACGCTTATTCGAATTTATAGGATTTTATTTAATTATCAAACCCTTTTATTAGACATACAGGATATCAGCCCTATGAACAGCCAGTGCCAGAACCATATCCGTCTCAATCATACAACACATCAAGGTAATAAAATAAAAAGTAAAAAATATATATATTCTTAAAATTAAAATGATGAAAATAATGTCATGATAGGAATTGCCGTCTGATACTTAGATGCAGATATTCTAAATTCTGAAAAATTATAAGAATTTGTGATCTATAGTATGTTGGTTCTCCTTTTCAATATAATTATTTTCCTAGTGCATATCAAAGCAACTACTCATCACAAGCTCCAGCTCAACCCAGTTCTGGCTACAACTCTGGTGGATATGGATCCAACTATGGTTATTCCACTGAGAGTCAACAAGGCTATGAAAATGAAGGCTATAGGTAATATTTCGTTTGATTTATTATGTTGCCTTTTTAATGCATTTAGTTGGGGTGGTATTAATTCGGTCGAATCTGCCTATGCGTGTTGCCATTACTGGCGACGTGACTCTACCACACGTACTTTAGTTGCCTCTTACTACACCGACAGTACCAGGTTGATCTATATATTCTAGGCCGAGATCACACGGCTTTTAAATGTATTTTTTTCAAACAATGATTTTATTTGATATTATGTTTAAAAAATGTCATAAAAATTACAATAAAGTCATCAATGTTGTCATGCTTAAAAAATTTAATATCCAATAGCAACCCTGGTGGCGCTGGTGATGCTGGTTATGGATCAGCTGGGCCAGAATATCGCAGCGCAGCGCCTGCCTACGATTCCTATTCACAACCTTGTTACAACACTTATCAGCAGCCACAGTCGCAGTACAATAACAGTTATGGTAAGTACAACGACATAATATGTTGACGCTCCTGTGATACAGCACGGCCATCAAAGTCTAAGTCATATAGGTACATCAATGGTTACCTTAAGTTAATAGGTGACTCGATCTCTTTTTAATGTATAGGATTTATATAATACAAGTTTGTGATATTGCATTAAATATGTCTGTTCATATTATTTGTTAAGTGACACTTCAGTCAAAATATAAAAGTATTGCAATTTTAAGAAATAAACGTTATACTTACAGTTATTAATATATAACAAATAGAAAAAATCCCAAATAATGATGCTAAGACAATCTATATAATATCATGTAGGTACAAAGTGTACATGTCAAGAATAAAGCTAATTAAAATAATATGCAATAGAAGAGTACAACTCCTCTGTAGTCTGACAATGCTCTGTAGTATTTGTATACTATAATATATTTAATAGTTTATATCTGATATATACATTTGGTTAAACTAATGAAATGTATTAAGTTACAGGAAAGACAAAATATAATTGCACAAAAGACAAATAATCTATATAAATAGCATATAAGTTAGAAGCTCCAGCTGATAGCAATGGATGATACAAATATTATGAAGGTTAAAATTATGAGTATGGAGTAAAAAAATACAAGTAATTTAGGAGTAAATAAATATTTCAATCTTTGAAATTAGAAACAATAATTTACTATAAACAATATTATTAATAAACAATATTATTTATATTAAATAATGTAATACTTTCAGAAAGATGAGTTAATATATAGAAATATTTACTTTGGTAGTAATAGCAGTGAGCATGAATAACTCCTTTATATATCTATATAATTAAAAGAATGTGAAGTTTTATTTAAATAAATATTTAAAATTTAGGACATTCCAACATAATTAATTATAAGCATATAAGTAAAATTATTGAAATTCATAATATCAGAATACCAACCATGATATGTTCAATGAAGGTTTACTTTAAATAATTATTTGAAGCTTTCTAGACCAATATTGGGTGAAGCATCAATGTGTTTGTTATTGTTTGTATTACAGGCAGTTGGTGATGTCTGACTAAGAAAAAAGTATGAACCATCTATATGCAACACACTATATATTAGTAGCTGGATCAATTTTCTGAAGCATTAACGGATGCAATGGTTTATTTATTTTGTCATATGTCCCTAATGAGGTTGAATTTTACGGTTTTTATTTAGAATTGACATGAAAGAAGACAATGTTTATTGATGAAATTGCATATTTTATATTCATAAATGTAGGATTTCTATTAATTCAACTTTTTAAATTTGTTTCATTTATTAAATCAACATGTTCGGATGGGATTATTAAAATATACATTGTGTATTAACATATGTGTAACAGATGGTATGAGTAGGTATCATGTTTAGAAATTAAGAAATTAATTCGTAATAAAATGCTAAAAAGATAATGTGTGTGCAATTTATTTACTGCTACTTGATATTTTTGATATCTAACAAAATAGATAGTATTTTACATTAGTATACTATATATATATACCGATGATGCTATTAAATGACCAATAACAATTTTATATTGACAGCATATAAGATGAAAGAACATTTCTCTAAGATACAATGATGAATATTATTAAATGCTTTTAATGTTAAATATTCTTTGGTAATTAAAAATTAATAACTAATATATAGTATTTTAAGTAAATTTTTTGTAGACTACAGATAAAATACAGGTAAATTTAACTTGTCTTTGAAACTATATAGTAATATAACGAGATTATTTTAAGAAAATCTTTATAAACATGATATTTTTATTAAATAAATTGGGATAAAGCAGCACCAGTAAACTAATTAACGAGACTAGTTTTAACTACAGGTTGGAGATTATAATTATTGATGAACGACAGGTAATCATTATTTACTCATTTATTTTTAGTTGTTTAAAATATTTACGATTTTGACTTCGTAATAGGTAAAATGTAACGAGAAATATATATTTATATACAAACAATTACCATAAACAATAGATAACATAGTTTTAACAGCCACAGAAACAAATATAAGATCATGCTCTTAGGCAGTATTAAATAATACTTTGGGTGGTATATTGCTTTCTATATGATTTAGGATATGTCTAAGCTTAATTAATATGAGATAAAATGATAAATAAGTATATTATTGGACTTAAAATATGACATACTTAAGTATGTATGGAGTTCATATGGTACACGAAATATAGGTACATGATAATGAATATATGTATTATAAAAACAAAACAGGTTTAAATAAATGTAGCGTAAATAAGATAGTTAAACAGCTCAACATATTTTGAATTAATATTATTTTTTCTTATTATAAATCTAATTTTATTATATACATTAATTACTATTTCAATTTAATATATTACGTGATTTTCAGGTTGAATGTGAACCAAACATTGAAAATGTAAAAAGAAAGCACTAATTTTGCTAAAAGATATCGAAGTTGCCGAATTGGGAGTCGTATGAAAGAGAGGTAAGTTTTTTTCAGCCGACGTGTCGTAACTTTTGTGCAGTATATGGGTGGATAGATCTAAGGATGTTTTTTTACTCTGAATTATTTTTACCTCAAGTAAACAATGTGCCTGAGTACAGAAAGCCTAATTTCAGGGCCTCTACTCGATGACCGTGTTTTACTGTAGCACAACGTCAATCAAGTTAGATTTAGTCAGTTAAATTAATAGCATTTTAATGTCATATTATAAACTTAAATATGTTTGTATAATACTTATAGTTCCTCAAAATATACACAGTCACGCAAACCATAAGCACAGATATTAAAATCTATATTTTTCTTCTATTTCAGGTTTGAGGTCGGAGTGAGGCAGGATTTATGAAGAAATTCCATTCAAGGATTGCAGGATTTATCAAAAGATTTCACTGATAGTCTGTGTAATACATAATTATCTCAATCGCAATAGAATTTGTTTCATTTTAAACACTATTCATGCTATATCTAAATAATTTAATTTAATAATTCTAAATTCCATCACTGGGAATCTGGGCGAAATCAAAATAAGAAAAACTATTCCATACAATAAAAATAATGGTAGTAGAACAATGTGACATTCATTATTTATATATATATATATATAAGTTAGGTTTTAGGCTTCAGCTTGCGACTAAACTCTGGGTTCGATTCTCACTTGGAGGAATGAAATGTGGGAAATGGAATGTGTTAAAACACTAGGTTCCCTCTGCTATCTTGCTATATGCGGTATACCATGAAGCTAATAAAATGCTATTCATCAGTCAAACACGACTACTAATTAATCAATCAATAGGTTCCTGGATAGTATTGTTATGAACTACCTAAACAAAGAAATCAGAAAATTTCCTATTAGGATAAGTTACTCGGCACGGTGGTTTGAAGATATAAATGAAAATCAAGTTAGAAATAACTAACGTGGAGCTCTAGACCAGGTGATGTAAAAAGGAAAGTATGTATATAGATAGCCCAATACCAAAAGCTGATCAGCATAATAATCTTCGTCTGGTGATGTTGAGGATTATTATTAATGTGAGCTCTTAGATCCGTATTTATAAAACTCAACTCTTGACATTGATCTTGAAATACCGGTTTTATTCATAGATCGTAATTTATGAATGAAACGCCATCTCCAGATCGATTTCTGTGTTGAGAATGGTTTACAAGGGCCTTACAAGCCCATCTAATATATAAAAAAAACCTAGCGGCCCACTCGCGGCTTTGCCCGCAAGCCACCTATAATATTTTTATTATACTGCATTTGGCAACAGATTGATACATTCAATCATGAACACATGCTTTGGCGTGGCTTTATTGTGGAACGTCATCGGAGGCAAGGGCGAAAATATAACTCGATCATCGAGTATAATCGCCTTACAATTTCTATCATTTTTTGTCACTAAATGCCTTATTGTCATTTATTTAGAAGAGATTGGTTATTAGAACTAATATTTTTATCATACAAGATAGAATTAACTATTATTGCAGCGCACGCGC
Organism: Heliconius aoede; assembly: GCA_037355905.1. NCBI lineage: Eukaryota > Metazoa > Arthropoda > Insecta > Lepidoptera > Nymphalidae > Heliconius > Heliconius aoede. The sequence goes on along the minus strand of JBAIZZ010000173.1, from coordinate 1,780,536 downwards.
TTTAATCAACTCAATAGCTTTCTTTATTATTTAAGGCTATCTAAGACTTACACCGTAGTTTTATAGCCTATAGCACTTCAGAAAACAACTTTCATACAAAAAAAAATTAAGTAGATCAAGAGACATGAGCATTTAAACACTTTCGCTCTATTATATTAGTATAGATAGATAAGTACTATTATAAAATGTTGATATTTTTTTAACTATAAATTATTTACTGAATTATAAAGTCCACATCAATTATAATAATTTTTTTTATAGGTCCTCTAATAAATTTTATATTATATACCTCTATAATGTTCCTTGATATACAAGCAGGTATAAAGATGAAGATCAATCTCAGGATTAAAAAAATGTCTACATTAAGTTATAAAATATCTTTTAGATCACCTTACTATAGAACTAAAATGTTCATTTCATAACCTTTTAAGCTTTTATAGATAAATATTAATTTATTTAGTGTGGTATACTTGGCAATTTTGTGAAATAAAACTAAAATATATTTAAAGTAATTTATTAACTAAACTGTTGCCTCAGGTAAGGTAGTAATGATGTCAGAATCACCTGGGTCTGTGATAGCTAATGTGCACACCCTGTAGTACTTTCCGCAAGCGGTACCTAACTCGATGTTGTTGCCACTATAATGATGGACACCAGTTTTGGCGAGTAGAGCATAGTATTCAATCTCTGATTTCCTGTAAATATATGTAATTTATAAATCTAGTATGATCCATAACATAAGATAATGAAGTCATAAGAATTTTCTCTGATAAATAGATGTTCTATATCTCACCTATCATAATTTGCATCGAGATACAAATGGATTTAGACTACTCCATAGGGTTCCCATGAACGTTGTGATTCAATAATAATTTTTTAACAATATTAAGCAAAATATTTAAAGTATAGAATTAGTAAAGAAAATTTAAGTAATAATTGTGTCAATGATTATTATATTATAGAATCACTTTTGAGGGATACCATACTTCTTTGTCTAAAGACTCCATATGCTTCCCATTAAAAAAAGAAATAGGGAACTCTACTTCTCAGTAGTCTCACCTCAGTGGGGGTGCATTCTTTGCAATGATGACCAGTTTTGCTTTTCCTTGACGTAAAGTTTTTAATGTTTGCTTGTATCCTAAGCAGTATTTGCCAGATTTCATTACTAGAGCCAATCGAGAATTGATCGACTCGATGGTCTTTTTCTGTAAAAAAAAATATTTCTTGTTAACATATAAGTAACCGATAATGTAAAATTTTAAAAATAGTATAAACACATTTGAAAGGTTATAAGCATATAGTTAAAATATGAACAGCTAAATAACAATGGGCGTCAGGCAGAAAATTATAACCTATAAATGTACGTTACATCCTCAACCCCACAAATTACAGAAAATGTGAGCCTATCGAGAAACGTATACTTTAGGACTTAATTGTGGTGTGTTAAATATATTTTAAGTATAAATAACTATTTAACAAGTCCGCCAAGTAGATATATTATAAAGACCACGTGTAACAAACCTGCTTCTTGGCTGCAACCATTTTGTTGAGCGTTGATATGAAATATCACTGTAATAAAATAGAAACGTTTTATATTCCAACAAAATACTTCACATATATGTAATATATATTGGAAATAAATTTAAAAGAATTCACCGAGCACTTGCCTCTTCAAGCTTCACCGATGTAAAAGGAATGTTTTTTAACACAGACTGCCAATGGTAAATCTTATATTCACAGATAATATTAAAATGGAATGAAATAATTTTTTTTAATGAGTGAAAATTTTAAATGCCACCTAAGAAATATTTTTTAAAAATAATTTCTTTTTATTCAATGATATTTATATATTTTTTTATGTTTAATTTTCAAATATTATTTTTCTATATGCACAAAAAATATATATATAGATATGCTGACATACTTCAGTGACAGTTCAATAGGCTAATTTTTATTTCAATATATATATATGCCAATGTCAACTGTGCGTACGTTTTTACTAACTTCTTCTGTTACTTACAATAGTAGCCGACAGTATTGCAAATTTACATAATATAGTACATTAAGTTGAATAGGAAATTAACACTCATGTCTACACTTTACATATTCATTTCAGTCGGAACTCGATAGTCTTATAGAGCTATCGAGTCTTACGAGACTGATAGGCACTTGTAGTTATTTACTTTGATGACGCAAGCGAACTATATCGTGTTTATTCTTAAATTGCAAATAAATATTTTATGTTGAAATTTACTGAATTATAATGTCGGCCAAAGTTCAAAAAAAGAGTAAATCGGAGCCTTCTGCCTTAGCAAAATTATATCTACTAGCCTACAACAGTGTTCAAACATTGGGGTAAGTAATGTTGTTGATATTTATTATTTTTCTTATCTTGTACATTTTTAATTGTTGTATATATTATTTGAAAATGTTAAGCTACTTGATTTTAATATTATTTTTATATAAACAATATGTGTTATATTTTACTCAAAGTTACAAATTCATCCTAACTTCGCAATTGTGTTTACAAAAATCTGACTTCGATAATTTAAAAAAATAGTATTTTATATTTATTGTTTATTAATATTTATAAACTATTATATTACTACTTGATATACAAGTCACATATTACGTAATTAAACAATACATTAAACGCAACATATAATTTAAGCAACTTTCACATTTAGCGTTTCCACAAAACAAAATAGTAATTTTTTTGACAAATATACTTAATAATTAGAAAGTTAACCACGCCCGGAGAAAACTGTTATGTTAAGCTAGCTTTACATCTGTTAGGTACGTACGTCTTTTCTCTTCAACTTCATTAAAAATATTCTTTCGGGTATGCACTTAATATGATTTTTTAAAGTAATAAAAACGTATTCTTTAAAATTATCTATTCTGTAAAATTTATAGTATGCGCCTATACAATACTGAATAAAATTCAAAGCAGTATTCAGAAGTAGATTAGTGTTTCTTCGAAGTTATGTTGGGATAGGATAGAAAAAGCCTTCAGTAGAAATGGACAAAACTATTAAATATGTTATTTTATATGACAAAATGTATCCTTTTTGCAAATAAAACTATATTGTGCCTAATTTAATTGTAATCTGTTGTTATTTTTACGCGGGAGCAAGTAACAACTTACTTAACGTATATTTTGTTTAGAAATACAAAAATATGTTAATTAAAATTTAACAATTAGTAAATTATATTTATTAAAACCTACATAAATACAATAAAAGTATTTACATACAAACTCGAGTTGTCGTCAACAAAGTAACGGTTCTATGGTTACGATGGTGGGCCGGAATGTCAATATATCAGATATCTGCACATATTATAACGTTACAAGTATTATTATTTAGTGAGTTATAAAGAAAAAAGTTTAAGAATTGAAAATACGTCGAAAGTATTTCTTCGTTATAAAGAGTCTCTCATGAAAGTACTTTAAGGTGTCTATCTATCTGTACTATCATAGTCGTGCATGTGCAAAATTTAAAGTATAAACTATATACAATATATGGTGTCATCTGCATATGAGAAGTAAAATTGACAAAATATATTATATAGTTAGTTACAGAGACGCGGAGCGCAAGAGCCTGGTATTATATCTAAAGTCACATTAGGTTCAGGCCAGTTGTGGCGCAGAGACACAAACATGTTACTGTAAACGCGACAGGAAATTAATTTTTCATTTCTTCAATCTGGTAACGAAGAAAATTGCGGCGTCGAGTTTCGCCACTCAAAACGCAATGCCTCCAGAATACGGTGGAAAGTAGAAAACGGATTGTCTTAACACTAGGCTAAGTCATTAATCCTGCTACTCGCGGGATACGACGGGATAAAAGGATGAATTAATTAATAAACAGTATACAGAACAGTCGATGCGAGTAAAAGTGTAAGAGAGTAAGTGTGAGTGATGAAAGATGCATTTAGGTGGGTGATGCAGGTTGCGATGATCACTCATCCTTACCATGGATGATGAATCATCAATGTATGTATATAATGATTATACATGATATGGAGTGGGATATATTTTTTTATTCAGATGGTCTTATCTGCTGCTTCAAACCGTGAGTTACTTCTTGAATCGTGGCACGTTGGACCATTATTGGAATGAAGTGAGATGGTCAGTGCTTGTATTCCAAACCGGAGCCCTATTAGAGGTTTGTATCTTGTACATGTTATTATAGAAATAACGTTTTTTATAATGAGGTATAACTATGTATATAATATCTATGTGGTAGATACTAAATTATTATGATTGGCACTGTCAGCTGGACGTACGTGGGTTGTAACGTCTTTTGGGCATAGTCGGTTACGACTAGTTTCGGGTACACGAGTAGCGTAGTGGTTTTCAAAACTGCTTATTTTTGTAAAAGAAAACGTCAAATATTTTCTGTAATCATAACAGTAAAAAGTGTTACGATTACGAAAATGCTTAATTATTGCCTTTGATACTAATATGCAACAAACGTATAAATTGCCTACATTGCTATAATTTATATATTTGAAAAATTGTAACTTTTTAAAATATGTACACATGTGTGCTTCAAAGGGCTGTAATTAATTCAAAAGTAAAAAAAAAAGTTAACAGATTATATAATATAATCTATTAAAATTAGTTACAGTTATGCTGTAAATGCTTTTGACAAATATGTTCTACGTTTGTTCACGTCCCCGAAACTAGGTATTCGACTCATACCTAGCAGATTCTGAAAGACCGTTACATAACGCCCATGTCTACTGTCAGCCTTGTAAGGTAATAACGTTATAGCTTCCAAGAACATGTTCCGAATCTATGGCGTATAAAATAAATACATGTTTTCTTTAAATCAAAATCAAGTTGCTTTCTTGTGGAGGTCATGGTACGAAAAAAATATGTATAATTGTATTTTCTTGGGCCAAATTCTGTGAGAATGTGGACTTTTGTACTTAAATTATTAAACTTTTGTATTCAAATAATGTGAATAATGCCTTATCATGTATTATATACGTTTGATCTTTAACTTAGATGTATAATTAATCTGTATCGGACTTGCTTTTGCTTACATACAACCTACAAATGTTATTATGAAATTTTACATTGTTTTATAAAATTTTAATTTCGAATGAACATATAATTTTATGTAATAAAATGATTAAATATTTTACTGGAGATATATTATATTAAAGGCCGTCGCGGCGCAGTGGTCAAGGGTGCCGCCCGTAAACGCGACGGTTGAGGATTCGATTCCCACACGAAGAAGTGAAATATTTCTTTACGTTTCTTTGGTTGTGCGGGATACAGCGTGAAGCTGAAAAATAAAATAAAAAATTACCCGTGATTGTTGTTTTTGCTGACTAATATCCATTAGTTACAAACTCAAAGTATGTCTGTCTGCCTTGGTATGCGACAGCTCCCAAATTATATATATTATTAGCAATAAGGCCGCTTTTTGTACTGATTTATATGTTAATTTACTTCGTATTCACAGGTAGTACACGCAGCCATACGTCTGGTGCCGTCTGGCGTCATGGTTGTATTAATGCAAGTATATTCGCGCGTGTTCATAGTTTTTGGTGTGTTACTTGCAACTGAGTCGGCCAAATTGAGTCCCGGCCTCCCCATATGCGTCCTAGCTTGGTCTATCACAGAGATAATACGTTACGCATATTATGCACTGAATCTTCTAAACATGGTACCGCAACTGCTGCTCTTCTTCAGGTAAGTTCCATCGCTATTCACATCTTTATTTATACTCACAATACTCTGATAGTAACGGATCGGTGTCCGTACAAGGATGATATCATATAAGTAAAAATATTATTGGGGGTTTGATTACTGATATTAATAGGTAGCAAACCATAACGGTAAAAAAACGGAGTGTCTTAACACCGATGATTAATTCGAATAAAATTTCTTTAAAATGGAATATAAAAAATTGTAATAATCTCAATAATAAGTAATACTTTAATAATATAATATTAAAAAAAACAAAAAGTTGTTGCTTTCCATATAATTTCCATACAACCGAGGTCGTAGAGGTCGTAATTAAAATACACTCGTATATTTGTTTGACAATCTATTTGTGCATAATATGAATTGCATTATGTAAAGTAACAAATTCTTTTCTAGCGGTCGTTGTGAGGCCGCTGACTGTAAACGCGGCGGTTGTGGGTTCGATTCCCACTCGGGAGAATGAATTATTTTCATTCCCTCGCTTCAGTAATAAGACAAAGCGCAGCGTTGAGTTTCGCCACTACTAAGGTAGGGAGTGTCTAGGGAAACACAAGGTTTATTATGACTACAAAAAAAAATTCATTATGTTTTCAGATATTCCACATTCCTCGTGCTGTACCCTGTAGGTATAACTGGAGAGCTCCTTTGTATGTACCATTCATTGGACGAAATTGCAGAAAAACAGCTATTTACCATACTAATGCCAAATAAGTGGAACTTTATATTTAATTACTACTATTTCCTAATTTTCTACATGTTCTTATATGTCCCATTATTTCCTTTCCTCTTTGGACATATGTTAAAACAAAGACGAAAGATGCTGGCCGTCGACTCGAAGAAATCTGCTTAGCTTTATCATATCAAAAAATTATAATAATTTATTATTAAATTATAAATGTTTTCTTTACAAACTTTGTATTTGTTTTTTTTACTTTGTACCTTCTTTAATAATTTATTTATACGATCATTAATTTCATGACGCAATTTTATATAGTTTCCAAAATGTATGCGAATAAATAAATTAAAAATTCCTAGGTGTAAACTGTTGACGTATCTATAATAATTTGTTTAGGTATGAGTTTGAAATATTTCTGTAAAAGCAGCGCACACGCTTCCAATTTGTATAATATAATTATGGCTTGTTATGGATTAAACTAACAGTTATAAAAATACACATTTTTTAATATTAACGAATAATATTATTTTGAAATGAGAAAGTATTGGTTATAAAAACAAGAAAGAGCTTTTTTATTTTCGTTTATAGTGGCCCGGGCAGCTGCCCCCTGGCCTCTTCAAGATCCTGCCTATTGCAGTATCTCAATTTTATTTTTAAATATTTATAAATAGTCTTACATGCGAATGTTGTACTCTCTGATATTCTAGAGAAGTGTCTATTTTAGATATTTTTCTTTTAATATTGTCTCTAAATGAATTTAATCTGTTAGTGACACATAAATTAAGCCATTTTTTACTTGGTTGGAGCTTAAATTGGGTATTTATAACTATCTTGTCGTCGACGTCATTGTGACAGAACACGTTATCTGTACAGGTTGCCGGATTGGCTGTGATACGAGTAGGCTCGCAAAAAACATTTGTTAAATTATATGATTTACATAAATTTAGAAAGCTGCCAATTTGCGTTGTATTTTGTAGTATATCGATATTAAAATCACCACATGCCATAATATAATTAACTGTTGGGTAATTGTAACATAATAAAGTCCTTAAAAAGGTCATTATTTTTTTTTTAAATATATATATAAATAATTTATGTAATATAATATATAATGTATGTTTTTTAAAAAGTGTATGTAACGAAAAACTACCCTGGTTAGTAGGTCAAAACAGCAATACAAATACTTAAATTTTTCACTCTCGATACTACTGGCCGGTATACATACTCCTGGCTGCTAATAACTCCATTTAGCACCAATTGTAACGTGAATTGTTCTCCGCTTTTCACTCAAATTGGAGACACAGAGCGCTTTCTATTTCTTACGGGAATGGAGAAATAAACAAAAAAAGTAATTATTATTTTGACAAGTGTTATAATCACTGCAATTAGGTACAGTTAAACACCGTTCCACAGTGCGACGATGGCCTGAATTATTTATTTCATTTATAAAATGTATTGCAAACTTAAACTGTACTCTGTAGGTGGCATTTTATGTTTTATTATATTATGAATGCATTCAATTATTTCTTATTGTTTAGACCACTACGGTTCTACATCACGTGTCAGATAATTTTAATTTAATTTAATTATGTCCGTGTAAAGGTTGTTTTTTTATTTTTTCGTTTAAATTTTTTTGTTATTAAAATTTCTGGGGTGGGCACAGACTACCCGACCCCCCTTACGACGTCCACGTGTACCCCAGACTGTGGTCCACAGTCTTCTGAATAATATTAACAATACAACGACTATAAAATATAACAAAAATAGTTGAATTAATATCCGCCCAGTACTTTCGAAAGTGTTGAAAAAATCATAGATTCGCATTGTATTAAATTAATCTACATAGTTTGTTTTTTGTAAATACATTCATACTTTTGTTACTGTTTGATCATATTACCGATATAGGCAACAAATATAGGTATTTTGCACGGGTAAATTGTGGTAATTCAAACTAATAGGTAAAATTAGTTAGGACAGAAGTAATTATATAAGATACATCTTTATTAATTCTTTTTATATTTTTCTATAATGCATACAAAACGTTATAAACATTTGTAATTATATTTTCATTACTTATGTATTATTTGTTAAAAGACTCGATAAGCTCGATGACATCGCGAATGTTGGAGTTGATGGCGCTGATCGCCATCGTAGTTACATTACGTATTGTAACTTCCACGACCGTCAATATGATACTGTTGAAGAGTCTGGTGAACACTCCAATCAGAGGATTCAGCAACCAATCGTACAATAGGTTCCCGGAGAGACGTACACGCAGGCGTCTGTAAACAATACATATGTTAGGAAAAAAATTAGTAATTTTATTTATCACTTTGAACGAATATATGATAACTTATACAGTTATTTGTTCATACAACGTTTTTACAGTTGAAAAGAAATTAAGAACACGTATATTAATAAAATCATATGATACTACATATACCAACTAAATAGTTTTTAATATTTCAAGTAAAAATTCCTCTAGGTTACTCTGGACGCCGAGTAAGTCAAGCAACAGACATATTAGTTAAAATAAGTAATATTTATTTTATAACCGGCTATTTACAATGCATTAACGCTTCAAGGTCATTGTCATTACGTATAAAAGATGAACAAAGACTAAACTTAAGGATAAATTAACTTTTTATCGACCCTTTATTACTTATTAAAGCTGCCTGTATTGTATAAGGTGATAATATGTAATTAAAAAGTAGTATGTAATTTGACGCGTACGACAGCACCGATTACATTATTAATTCAGAATGCCCGTGTATTTACGTCAGTTTTTATATTTCATTTTGTATGTCGTAAATGTGGTCGTGGAGTCACTATCTTAGTTTTAAAAAGTAAATCGGACAAACAAATAAAAAAAAAAACTTATATAAAAAAAGAGGTAGTTTGAAAACCACAGATCTATTTATGATGAAGCAACATTTTGTATTAATAAATACAAAAAATATGAGTGAGTATTCATTGTACTACAAGAGTGCAGAACGACATTTTACGAGTCATATACCCAGTACACACTGTAACTCACGAGCCCCGAGTTCACGACATTATATAATACTGGTTTATTATAGGTATAAAATCGTTGAGATGAATAAACTGTGTTGGCAATTAACAATAAAATTACAATAATTATTAAATTAAAAGCCTATATATTATAATACGACTAGTTAGTTATTATCCGATAATAATAAACAATAAATACTCACCCACGGTCCGTTATAGAGAATTGTTGCAGCTGGATTTCGTCATTATTGAAATCAATTAGGACGTCGGCGATGATGACGAAGCGATCCAGTGACCCGACAATGCCACCTCTGGGACCTATATTCATTACTTGGACTAAATATCTGTAGTTGAACTGAAAATGTAAAATATATATATATAAATTTATATAAAATAATAAAATTTTATATTATTAAAAAATATATATAAATATGTATATAATTTAAATATATATATATATATATATATATATATATATATATATATATATATAAATGTGAAACTTTTAAATGCTCGTATATGTAGGTGTTAAAATACATACACGCTTATAATTATATCCTAACGGGTCGTGCGTGATACATTTATAAGAAGAAATGTTATTGGTGATATTTAATAACGTAACAAAAGTGTAGCGTAGTAACGTAGTGACAAAAATTATGATTTTAATTTTTTTCCTTTTTTTTCTGTATTATTATTTGCAGTTCTCACTATTGTATTTTGCTTGTAAGTTTCTCTTAACATTTGGCCTTTTTTTGAGGCCAGTCGTGGCGAAGAGGCACATAGTGTGTCTGTAGTAAACGTAACAGGTCGTGGGTTCGATCCCCATTCGAGGAAATGAAATATGTCATGTCGAGGCAGAGCGGCGTTGAGCTCCGCCACTCAACACGCATTGCCTTCAGAGTTCGACGGAAAGTGGTGAACAGATTGCCTTAACTCGAGGTTCCCTCTGCTTACCCTGTCTGCGATTTAATTCATTTAGGAAATGAAAACATAAAAATAAAAGTAATACAGATTAAATAATAACGATGTCATTCAAGCGGGCGAAGCCGCGATTGAGTAAAACTAACAAATAATAACAAATAAAAATGTACTACATATTAGTACGTACCGAAGATTTCAAAATTAGAACACGTAATCACATCAATATTGCGATTGGTCATCTAGATTGTTTTACATTATCATATTCAAATTCAAAATTATAATCTGCCATATTTCATTTAATTAACATTTAAAATTTTCTTAAAAATAAACTTTATAACTTTATAATTTGTGAATAAGTAAAATAACGAATTAAATGTCGGTAATTGTTTTTTTATTCACAAGCGTTTAAAATTTTTATTAAATTATACTTTACGACGAGACGTTTTAACGCGAATATTTATTGTTATTTATTGTGATACCTACTCTGTTGGCATCCTCATAGAAGTTAATAATAAAATTACTTACTTAAGCTATTAAAACGGTCTTATCGGTTGTTGTGTTAATTATTAATCACTTTCCTATATCTTTACTAAATCTTTGTCTTTATTGTTTTAAAAAATATATAAATATAAAAAAAAACCTATTATTACAAGTCTCACACGAGAAGTAATTGTTTAAAGAAGGACAAATATATTTACAACTGTAAAATAATAAATTATAAGCCGTATCTCTAATATTCTAATATATACAAAAATATATTAGAAGTAGAGCAGTCGTGGTACAGTTCAACAGCGTCAAACTGTAAACAACCACCCGATAGTGGGTTCGATTCCTATTGAAAATAAATGGATTATTTCCGTCGCTCAACACGCAATGCCCTGAACTCGGGCAGAAAGTGTGAAAGTTTGAGTATTGACAGTAGCTGGTTTGTTGTAAAGTATATATTAATTTAAGATTTATGTGATAGTGTCATACTTCGAGATCGGAGAACTGCAGTTGCACTCGCACTCTGAGCATCTTCGCAAAGTAATTAACGTTCTGATCTCCAGAACGACTGACATTGACAAGACCAGTCATCCTTCCTTCGGTAAGCTTCAACCACGCGCTATATGTGATAAGTAGAGGTCTCTAAAATTTTAATTTATGTATATAAATATTTTACACTGGAAACAATATTTTACATAATGTTAAGCGAAATATATATATATATATATATATATATCCATATTTAGGTAGGACAATCTATTATAGGGACAGTCTGTCAGTCTGTGCAGTTATTCACGGTTATCTCAGAAAAGGCTTAACCTTTCATACTTTTTCAGGTCCCAATACTGTATTTTGACATTTAGTATTAATTTTACTCAGATCGGTGCATAAAACAATTATAAAGTTTTATTGTAAAGTTTGGGAAAAAACACTACAAAAATATAATATCACAAAGGTAGTTTAGATTAGTAAATAAATAATGATGTATTTCAGGCGGGCGAAGCCGCAAGCAGGTGTAATATTTAATTTTAATCAATAATTGGCACGTACGACTTCAAATCCCTCCTCAATGTCCGGCAGTTCCATGGGGTCGAGACCATGCTCCTGCATGAACGGTACAACCATCGATATAGTTTTATCAACATAGTCATTTACGTTCGCATTTATGCCATTATTCCATTTTGCACTAAGACATACAAACAAATATATATTAAAATACAAAATTTAACGACGTGGGGGTAGAACACTTTTTCCAATAAAATATTTGTAGACTCTCATGTGTATTTGAAAGAAACACTAAACTGTCTCAATTATAGAACTAAAACAAAATATGATTAAAAAGACTCGGCGTCACTGTAAAATGCAATACTGCCTTTGCTTCACGCGTTGATAATTGTATATAAGTAGATGGGTATGTTATAGAATATATAATATATATTTTTTTTATATTTCTATCTATCTATCTTTTTTATTAATTCTACCTATTTCAATTATTTTTATTTTAAGTTTCATATCAGGGTAGGCAGAGGAAACTTGGGAACCTAGAGGTAATACAGTCTGTTCCCATTTCTCTTAAATAAAATCCATCCACTTCCTTATCCCACTTTCCGTCAAATTCTGGAAGCATCGTGAGTCGAGTGGCTGGCCTCAATGACGCACTTTGCCTTCTTACCAGAGCGAAGAATGGAAAATATGAAATATTTTATTTCCTCGACTGGGAATCGAATCCGCGACCTGTCGCAGTTACAGTAATACGCTTGTACTCCTGCGCCGCGACTGGCCTCACCTTTATCAATGATTTAATTTTTTTTTTAAATAAGAGAGTTACAAGCAAAGGCATAATCTTTCTTTACTTTTGAAATACATCAAAGGACAACATTACATAATAATTTAAAAAATGAATATGTAAGTATACGTACATAGTGCTGTTTGATTTAATAACATTAGCTTCCGTTACAAGCACGGCACATAATATAATGAAGGCTTTATATTTATTTGATTTCATTTTTCTAACGCAATTGAAATATTACTCGTAAGCTTATCAGGTATTATACGTTTTTATACAAATCTACATTTTATTGATAACCTTAATCGTAATAATTAACCAATTACAATGTATGTCTTCATTAGTTTTGATAGCTTCTTTGTTATTTATCAAAAATAATGAAAAAAACATTACTTCTGATGATAAATTATAAATAATTGTGCGGAGTTGTAGGTTTTCCCACTCACTTAACACGCCGTCTCATATTCGAAATTCGAATTCGGAAGGCAGAACGAACTGAGACCTGAATGCCTACAAGGTTCTTTTCCCCAATTTAAAATAGTTTTACGAGTTATTTTAGTTTTTATAATATACTATGTTACGTTTGTAATAACCTCTCACAACTACAACTTACAAATTATAAAATCTGACAAATAAAAAAAAAATTAAAATCAATTACGTAGACGAAACCGATAAAAAATTTAATTTTATACTCAATTGGTTTTTGCCTAATTTGTACGTAATCTGTAACCTTATTTGTAAGTGTGTTTTTAAAATATGCATTTTAAATTGATTCCATGGTATAAAAAATGTATACCTATAATACTTATCTCTTGTAAATATGCTGATAGATTTTTTATTTAAACGACTAATGAATTTACGTAAACAAAGCTCCGTTTATAACTGCAGACGAAAGAACATAAGTTACGTCTTTTTGGGAACTTACTTGAGAATTTGAGGCCAGTCATGGCGCAAGGGCACAAAGTGTAAAACAACTGACAAACTGTAAAATCGAGTGGTTTTGGGTTCGATTCGATTCGAGGACATGAAATATTTATTTAAATTTCTATTTCCATTTTCTTCGCTCTGGTGTCGAGGCAAAGCGCGGAGTTGACTTAATTCCAGAATTCCGCGGAAAGTGGGGAAAGGAAGCAAAATGTCGATTCATTTTTATATTTATATTTTAAATGGACATAGATTTTATCTCCATCCACTTATCGTCTAAAAGATTATTTAATTTAGAATAGTAGTTTACCCTTATCTATTTAATATGATGTATACATTTTTACACACGTTTAAGTATATATAACATGTATGTGTGTGTAATTATGTCAACATCAAACATATTTTATGTAAGTTTATTCTATATTATTGATTTATTTTATTATATATTTAGTTTAGATAAATAACATTTGCAGCGAGACGTTGTCCCCCTTTTCCTCATTACAATTAATCCGTAATGTTTCAAGAGTTGTCTGTTAGAGATTGCTTAAAGCAATAAGACCGCCTGCGCATAAATGTTTTTCTTTATGTATCTTGCTCATTTTATATATTTCTTTTTTTATGTGTAGAATAAAGTATAATCTATTCTAAAAATTATATTAAAACAGCTTCAAGTTGTATCCCGCACACAGCAAGGTAGGCAGAGGCAACCTAGTGTTGTTAGTGCCAAATTCTGAAGGCATTGCATGATGAGTGGCAGAACTCAGCGCCGCGCATTGCATCGATACCAGAGCGAAGAAATGGAAATATGTTTATATCAAATGGAATGGAATGAAATGGAAATACGTAAATAAATATTTCATTTCCTCGAGTGGGGATCGAACCCACAATCGTCGTGTTACAGTCACACTCTTGTGCCGCTGCGCCACGACGGCCTCTATTCTATTCTACATATATTTTATGAATGCAAATTTAAGAATATTTTAAAAATCCATCATTAATAAGTTAAGTGAGGTGAGTGTTTGACACAACGAAGATTAATAATTGTGTTTATTTGATTTCTACTGGTTTATGCATTCCAAGGTTTCTTTCTTAGAATATTAATTATGGATGACAAAGACTATTTGCACTTGAACTGTAATCTGTAGATATATTAAAATAAGTATTCTCGTAAAGGATTTTATAGTATTATAATTTTTAAAAAAAATTTTGAGGGAAAATATTATATAGTATTCCAATACTCAAGACAGAGACGGAGTTTAACAATTATTCTGGCATCAGTTCAGTCCATGAATGTAGTCAGAATTATAGGAAACTGACTGTATAAGTGCATACTGATGGACTATATATTTTCGATATATTTAATTCGATATTTACGACATTTCAATATTAAATTCAAACGAGTAAGAAATATGAAAAATACAAAATAGCATCACAATAAAAGAGATTCATAAATAAAATACGTATAAATACTAGGAGTCGCAATATCGGTCGCAAAATATTGCCCAAGCTCAAGGGGTTGATGCACAAGAGCATCATACGACCAGTTCTTTTATACGGCATCGAATGATAGTCAGAACTATGTCGGCACACTCAGGAAATGAAGATGGATATGCAGTGTAATGCGGTCTGATGCATTTATTCGAGGTAGTCTTGGGGTTAGAGACGTAGCGAATAAGCTTCAAGATCGTCGTTGGTCTTGGTATCTGTTCCTAGAGTGAGGTGAGATCACAAACAACTGTATCATGTCTACGGATGGAAGTATCAGCGATCCATTTACGGAAGCAGCATATATTCCCAACAACAAATATATAAATATTCCCAATCAATACCTAAAGAAATTAATCAAGATACCTCTTTTAGACATAAGATTTTTTTTCATTTCACGATTAGTATCCATACCTGTATTTCGTGTGACGCACATATATACGTGATTCTACAAAAATACTATGAAGCATTAGTGTGTGTGTTTATATGATACTTTACAAATGGCGTTTTATTTTAAAACGATAATTTAATTATTTTTGTTTGAAAAATACTTGTTTGTTCATGGATTTTTTAAAATTTTTATATAGAGTAGTTATAAGTGTAGTTTCATTAAAGTGTTGCTTACACTTCCAATTGTATAATTTTTAGACATAAACAATGTACAAATTTTGGAATTTCTTGAAAATTCGTTACTCGCGGTCCCGTGCCATTGTAATCTAATGTTATAACGAAATTGACCATAATCTGTTTTCAACTGTCATGTGTCAACGTTTTGCAATACATAGACAAATGAAAACTCGGATAACAAATGCCAATGTCAAATAAATTTGTCTTAGCACGTGGGTAAACTTATTAATGAAAATAATATTCTAATATGGGAAAAGCGAAGAAAGTAAAACCCTCACAACTTGGCAAAAATGTTGCTCTTGCAGATCAAATTGAAGCCTCAAGTTCCGTGAAAAATAAAAGTAGGATGAAAGAAAAAAATAGACATGATGATGACGAAGACGTAAGTATAAGACGTAAACATGAATTTATTAAATTAAACTTTTGATTTGATTTTCTAATTTTATATGTTAGTTTGTAAACGCAGATTTATCCAAAAAAATTCTTAAAGCGGCAAGGAAACAACAAGCTGAGCTTGGTAGTGGACTTGCTTCTTCAGCAACATCTCTTCCAATTTCATTCAATGGTATGTTTTATTATAATAGCTTTTTTATTGTCTATCTGAAACCATAACTTTTTAGCTGATTTTATTAAATAATAATTTCAGATCCTGCTTCTGACAATGATGATGGATCAGATCATGATGAACTGGAACCAGATACTTTTTATGATAATATTGAGATCAATGAGGAAGATGAAGAAGCTCTTCAAATGTTTATGTCATCTAAACCAGAAAAAACTCGTACTTTGGCAGATATTATTAAAGACAAAATTACAGATAAACATACTGAACTTCACACACAATTTTCAGATGTAGAAACTTTAAAATTGCAAAATATTGATCCCAGGTATGTCTGTTGCTATTTATCTAGTAAATAATAATCATTGTTTCTTGTCTACTTAGTTTGCTTGTACATTGTTAATAAAATTATACTGTTTCTAGAATAAAAGAAATGTATGAAGGTGTCAGAAATGTCTTACAAAAGTATAGATCGGGAAAGTTACCAAAAGCATTTAAAATGGTACCACATTTACAAAATTGGGAACAGATATTATATATTACAGAGCCAACAACATGGTCTGCGGCAGCGATGTATCAGGTATTGACAAATCTTTGAAAAATATTTCAAACTTGTACCTAAAAAAAAATATTATAATATGTGTTGACATATTTGTAAACATACTTATAGTATAAACTGTTGGGTTTAGACATAGGATTTTTTTTAAATTTCATTCTACAAAAATACTACCAAAAGTTAAACAACTTTGCTGCCAATACCAACTGGATTTCAGAGTGAGCAGTGTGTGCCGTGTCCCTTTGAAAGGTTTATCTCTGTGTGCATCGTTCTTAACTAATGCTATCTTATTTTACAATGATAATTTTATTATTTTGTTTAAAAAAATTCGCATTTCATTTTTGCCCAAATCTCTTTTGTTTTAAATGTAGGCTTTGTTGTTTTAGACTTTTATAGAGTAGTTTAAACTATGGTTTCGTTTAAAGTGGTGATCACATAAACAGTTTGTATATGCAGCGTCATTATGTTTTCACGCATCCACTTGAAACTTTACACTCATTTTGAAGACACAATGAACAGCAAGCAAATTAAATAACTGTGGTAAATTTTAATTTTTACATAAGCATTTAGAAAAAACTAGTTCCTAGTAGGAAAAACACATTCCATTCAAAAATGGGTTTTAACATTTACAATTATTATTATAATATAGCCTTATCATGCTTAATTTTTTTTCTATATGTACATACATAATAAATATTATTTTTTACAGGCAACAAGAATCTTTGCTTCCAATTTAAAAGAAAAAATGGCACAACGTTTCTATAATTTAGTTTTATTACCAAGAGTAAGAGATGATTTAGCAGAATATAAACGGTTAAATTTTCACCTATATCAGGCTTTAAGAAAGGCATTATTTAAACCAGGCGCATTCATGAAGGGTATACTATTACCATTGCTAGAAGTGAGTGCTTGTTA
>JBAIZZ010000173.1:1742789-1755397 GCA_037355905.1 Heliconius aoede | reverse complement strand
AATTTAGTTGTTATTAAAAAGGGAATGACATGCGAGCAAAGATGAAGGCCTTTATTACCTTGCCTCTAGTTGCGTTCTACGCCTCTGCAGGAAACAAATGAAACTCGTCAATACTCAATACTATGTAATATTTCCAAGCTACCTTGCATAAAAGAAAATTGGAGAAAAATTTTCAAATTCTAGGTATAGATATATATGTATATATATCGCTTTTATGCACTAGAGGTAGAGCAAAAGCGGTGGCTACTATCGAAAATTAATGCGCATTTCCAAATATATATTAGAATAATCATAATTTCGCCCCATTAATTGATATTTGAGATATACGAGTAGGTGGCGAAGCTCGTGACATAGCAAGTGAGCACTTCATAGTTGCGCTGGCGCAGTGTAAAATTCAAAATCAACTTTGCTCATGGGAAGCGTCCTCATCTTCCATTAACGCATTCACTTAGTGGATTTAAAATGACTAGTGGAAATTAATTTCAAAGTAATATAAAACTAAAATGTAAGAAAAATAGAGTGGCAGCAACATAAAAATAGATCACAAAGATGGTATACCTCATCACTTTCCAGCCCCTGCTGTAACAAGAAACGGTATTACAGATTCAGTACGCACCCACCTTGGGTAACTCCATACCTACTTCAAGACCAACTGTACACTCAAATACTATCGAATATTAGTGAAATCAACCTATTAGTAGTACATATACAAGATTAATAAAAAAATAATCCTACAAAATAATAATATTGAAATAATAAACATCGGTTATAAATAATAATAAAGAATGATAATATAATGGCGGTCGATTTTATTTAACATTAAAGTAAAAATTGAGATAATTTACGAGTTAATCAGCCAATTTCTTCAGAACAGTAGTGTGACAATAGAAACGTGTTTTATATTCAAGTGATGCTTGCATTAACTGCATTCCACTACTGCACGTGAATTCTCTAAAATTTTATCCAGAGCTTCATTTGTCCGAAAGTTATGTTTACGTCGTGAGCTTAAAATATTCTTTTTAGTTATTTTTGATAATTTATATTAATTCCCCTTTAAGTTATCTTCGTAAAAATGTAACTCGACCTACATTATGACCCATTTTATCATTCACTTACAGGCATAATCGTGTTGCGCGATTTTTATTTTTTATATAAATATATTAATTTACCTAAGCTTTTTTTTATAAAAACAATAATTAATAAAACTATGTTATATTTGTGTTGTGTTACTCTGTAATGGATTTGAATCTACTATTATTGATACTTAGCGTTTCGGACAATTGATCGTCTGATCTCTATTACCTTCTAGTTGAGGCATTCATTTTATGTTCTATTATATCTAAATAAAGTCGTGTGTAGATGTGGTATGAGGGGTGCGAGGTAAGGGCGGCTCACTTCGTCGGTGTCGGTCCCGAAGAGAAGTAGGTCGAAAGGGATGGCGGCCACGAGGTCGATGACGAACCACCCCCGCAAGTAATGCATGGCGATCTTCGCGGGGTCGGACTCTACTTCGTCAGCGGCGTTCACGTACGTAGTGCGGAAGTTGATTAAGATGTCTATTATGAATGTCACGTCCACTGGAAATAGAGTATCAGAAATGCAAATCTTGTCAAGTATTTATATATATTAAAAAAATGCCTTCATTTATTTATACATGGGTATTCTTATTACCTATCATATCAATAACTACAATAGGGTCCTGGCCGAAACCTCGCGATCGCTTGTCAAAATCAGGTTCATTTAATTGGAATGCGGCCACGTACGGGGTAAATATTGCGGTGTAGATGACCAATATGAGAATCAACCAATCCCAAGCGGCCTGAAACAAAATTCATCAATTTCATCCATTTAAATTATATTATTATTGACGCCGTCGTTGGTACAAGTGTGGGATTGTAATGCGACGGTGGTGGGTTCGAACCTCACTCGCGCGTTTACACTCTAGAGACTGTACAACCCAACTAAAGTTGAACTGTAATCAGGTCTCTACTACGCTAAAATTGTTACATTTTTCCACAAAATATATTTTGTACTGTAACTATAAGAACTTAAAACATGTAGAGTCGACCTCCAAGTATAATATTAATATAGTTTACTGAAAAATAGCTTTTAAAATAATAGCGTGTGTTGCGCTTTTGCGTGTTGAACGCAATCGAGGTCGATGCGGCAAATATTTTTTATTTACAACCGCCAACAATTACCGGAACCGGAATTCCCTAAACTGCTATGTACATTAAATAATTACGCTGCTATAGTTTTTTTTTTATTAAATTACATAATTATACAGTCGCGTAAATATATAATTATAACGATATTAATATAATTATAATTACATTAATAAATATATTATATATTCACAATTTGTTAATTTCTAAAAACTAAGTATACCAGGCGTGAAAGTTGAAGTTTGCCGGTTTTTACAGTAGGTGTCGCTAGCAGTATGAAGGCATTTCTATGATTTGTTATATAAACGATTGTTTTCTATTTATTCTGTCAAAATAATAGCGCCATAGTCGTTTATATGAATATGTCGAATTTCGTTACAAATAAAGAATGTGAGATGGATTTCGTCAATTGTGTAGAAATTGAAAAATGGCTCGTCGAATGGTTTTCCTCGAAAGAAAAATAGTTTTTTTTGGTATGGTATCCATAATTTGCCTGAAAGATGGACGAAATGTATAAAATTAAATGGTCAATACTTTGAATAAAAATATTTTGAGATTCCCCTGAAAGTAATGTGTTTTTTTAAAAAAAAAAAACAACCGGCAAACTTCAACGTACAAGCCTATGTATATATATTGATTAGTTTCATGGTCAATGGTTAGCGATTGAGTTAACCGTTACATATTACATATAATATTTGAAGTTATATTTTTAAGTACTTACTCTTACTCATTTATCCGCTCTGACAGGACTAAGTTATAGATAATATTAACAATTAAAGTAATCGTTTTTCTATTTTTTTTTAGTACAAAATATTATTTATCCTAAATCAATTTATAAAGTAGATAATTACTAATATTATACAAATTTTATATCAAAATATTTTTTTTTAAATATAAATATGAGATATGTGTAGATTTATAAGAACCTTATAAGGAGAATGGTGGAGGATAGTGCAGGGGTGTGAAGGTTGCGTGGTACCCTTGTGGCCGCCCGTCGCGCCCAGTGACAGGACCTGAGGACAAGAGAACCCGTGATACGTATATGTTACTAAGGAGACGATAATTACCTGAAATTACTTTTAAGAGAGATTATCATTTTTCAAATAATATATATATATATATAGTGATTTTTAAGATTATACATACTTATACGTACCGTTGTTACATTTTAATATTACCATACCTACGTCCTTTGTCATTCCTAAAATATGTTGACATATAATATATTTTATGTGGTGGTTTTCTATCTACAATAATTTCTCGGATGATGATCACCAAGCTTTTTTTTTTTTGATGAGACGTCAAACAGAATCGTGGGTGATTCTTATCTTTTAAGATATATAGCAACTGAAAGTATAAAACTGAAATAATAATTACCTAATAAAAAACTCGATCAAGCTCAATAACCGTGTGAATTGCATGTGTTAGTCAACGACGCTCGATTGTTCCGAACGGGGCTTAGAAGCATCAATAAACAAATGTCTTACACGTATTACCGATATTATCCTGTTAAATAAAACATAACGTTCATATCTCACGTTGGATCTTGTATAATTATAATTATATTTAAATAGGTGAGTTTCAACAATTATTTATATATAAATAAAAAAATGGGTTGTCCAAAAAAAAAAAAGAAAAAAAAAAATAGCCTATTTATAGCAATACTACCTCTCGATACTAAGTAAAGGATGTATAAGACATTCAATAAGGTTCAACTACATCTATGTCAATCAACACTATGGCCGAGACACGTCCATGTCTCATTTATTGCGACGCTACATGAGGTTTTGGGTAGCTTGCATTCTTGGGCAAATAACTATAATTGCACGTTAATTATAAGCGAAATTCATGCTTACTGTGTAGGTTTATGTGAAAAATAACTATTTCAATGTATTCAGAAGTTTATTGTTAATTGTAGTTTTTTTTATTTAGTTACAGAGCGAGTCTAGTGTTATGTCACTCCACCGAATTCTGGAGGCATTGCGTCTTGAGTGGTGGAGCTCAACGTGCTTTGCTTCGCTTCGATACCAGAGCGAAGAAATGAATATAATAAATTTCCTGTACTGAAGTGGGAATCGAACCCACAACGCGTTGGGTTCAGTCACACGCTTGTGTCCTTGCGTCACGACTGGCCTTTCAATTATATTGTCTTAATTTTTTTAGTTTACATTTGTAAATGAGACGTTTTTAATTATCGGAATAAAATATGAATAATTGACACGCTGTATAAGTATACTTATGTGCATATATGCACTTTATAGAATACATATTTCGTAGTTATACAGCAATGCATTGAAATAAAAACATTTTGGCAGTGTTCGGATTTGTCAGACCAGAAGAGAATGTGGTATATAGGTCACTAGATTGAAGTCACTGGGTGGAACTAAAACGATTTCAAAGCTATTACTTTAAAAAAAAAGTAACGTTTGAAAATCGTCATTCAAAATACAGCCTATATTTTGCTCGGCCATCAAAAACAATATAAGCTTATTTGTTTATTTCGTAAGCTCATAAAATTACGTTCAAAAAATTATTAAAAACAACTTGTGTGACAATCGATCATATCACGTGTATTCGATAATAAAATATTGTGATTCGAAAGAGCGAGAAAAGCCACAAATGAAAACCATATGACCTGACTCTCTGACCTGAATACCATAATGGCGTTGTATGTAATAATTATTTTGTATTTTTTTTTATTTAAGTACCAAAATATTCAGTAAAAATATTATTTCGATTTTTTTTGAAAGATAACAATGAACATAGTATATTGAATATGTAGGGATTAATTAAAAAATCTTTAAAAAAAATCATCCATCAAAAAGTGATATTGTTATTATCGTGGTCGCAGTTCCAAAGTATTTAACTTGCTGCAGACACGTCATTGATGCTATAGGCATGTTATTATGAATATATTCTTTAAATACATACATACATACATTGTAAATTACCTTATATACGTATATATCACCATAATAAAATCACATCACAAAATAAGATTTAAATATTATATATATTATTTTAATACAAGCATTTGTAATCTGATTATTATGTGTAGTTTCATACACTTAAAAGTCGATATTTTTATATTTTTCTTGATAAAAACTATATGTTTGATTGAAACGCAAAATGGCAATTTTCGATAATCTTAACATGAAAAAGGTTGGGTCATTCACCGCGGCGCATTATTTAAAAAAATACCGCGCATATCATATTTTTGCAGCAAACAAAAGTACATGGACAGAATAACAAGCTAAATGCTTTGTGAGTATAAAAATAAGGATATGTAACTTTCGAAACTTTTATGATCCAATCGTCATATCAGCCAGACAGGTGAATTACCTCCTTGCCGATGGCGGGTAACCCGTTGAGACCATTACAGGGCGGTTCGAGGCGAACGACGCTTTTTCGGGAGCCACGGAAACTGGTGTCTCGTACACGCACCGAGGAGCGCCAGGTGGAGGGTGGAGGGTCGTCGCGGGAGCCGCGCGAGGTGGCACGTCGCGAGGCCGTGAACGCCGCGCCCGCGCCCGCGCTTGGCGGCGTCACTATCAACGGCACGTCGGGGGGCCCGCGCTCCTCCATACCGCTGCCGCACCAACGCTCTCACCGGAACCCACCGTGCTCCGACGCCTCCAGGTGCTCACATTCCAGCACGGCTCGCTCGTAGGCCGACGCCGTCTCCAGCAGTGCAATTGCCGTGTTTTGCATAGATGCGCGCTTATCTCCACTTCGTCCTCTGGTTCGATACGTACGATAGGTTAACTTAACTTAAACTAATACAAAATCTGTTTAAACAAAACGTCAATATGTTTACTATGGTATGGTTTTGTCAAATTTAATTAAGGACGATGGTAATATTACCAAGACGGGGCTCTAGTTTTTGGTTGTGCAACATTTAGAATTTTCTAAAAATCTTTAAGTCAATTTCGTCACGCTAAGTGAATGATTATCTAACGGCACTATAATTTTATATATATATATATATATAAGATAGGAACAGTCGTAACGTCGAGACAGATACGAAAAGAATAAATAGGTAAGGAATTTAGAAGAGTATAGAAATACTAAAGAAAATGAATTTCAGTTCGTGTACACCAGGTGACTTAAGTTAGGATATCAGATAATTTAAGTATATTTGTAGAGTCACAGAGACAAATTTAGCTTTAAGTAGTAGTTTTAAGAGAGATATTATTTTAATGAGCATTTTCGTTTACGCTTGAGGGTGGGTGGTCGTTTAGAATAGTGCCAGTTTTCCGTTATAACGGCACTAGGGTTGAAAGCGGTAAACGAGGCCGCGCCTTATTCAACAGTGTGTCGACGGGTGGTCGATCTATTCACCGTCTTTGCACTTGGTTAATGTTAACATTTTCCCGCTTGGATCGAGCTGTTTCTCTAAAGTAGATCGTTGTATATAAAGTCATCCCAATTTCTAAAAGTAGAAGTGATGATTTTACTTGTCAAGAACTTATGAAATACATATATATGTCTTAAATTATAAGGCACTAGCTGTCAAGTAAGCATCATTGTTAGATTTAAAACTGAAGAATAAATATATAAATCTAAGAGATATTCGATGTTTATAAATTTATGAATAGTATGTTATAAATTAGTATGTTTAAACACGATTACATTCGTTAACAAGATTTTAAGTAATGCTACATTGAAGTAACATAAGAGAGAAATTAACGTACCCACGAGTATACAAGAGCAGAATCTGAGTGACAGGCGCAAAAGCACGTATCTATGTTACATAACTAGTTGAAGTAAAACGTGTATATAGTATATTCATATATTTTCAAATGTATAAAATTATATTTAAAAGACGTCTTTTGTAAATTTTAATGAAAAGTATGCATTGCGGTATTTTCATTTTTTTTTTCATTTCATATGTTCTCTTAATAACGAGTATTTATTTCAAGAAGACATCCGGTAGTAGAACGGTAACCGTTCTATAGTATATTAAAAAGAACGTATGATGTAATAACGTATCATTGTTTATTTCATTTCGCTTGATGTATATTAATTTAAAATGTGTGTGTCAAATAGTTTATATGAAAATGTATTGAACATCATTCAAATCTACGCGTACAATGATCGTGCCTCGTATTTTCTAAATATTTAGGATACCCTTCATGCTTTTACTATAAACTATTATACTGCAGATAAACTACGGAACTACTTATCAAAATAACGTATTGTGCTGTGTGGTGCTATTAGATATCTTTGTAAAAAGTTAATGTTAGTATGTAAATTTGTTTCTTTACTTCATTTGCTATCTATCTATCTATCTATCTATCTATCTGAAATAGATAATTTAAGTTTTTAGAATGAGGGAGGGGCTGCATTCTCTGCATACATTTTACGTCACAACCGATCTATAAGTATCATGTTGCTTTAATATAAAATGTGTTGTATTGTATTTGTTAATACTGAACATGATGAAATTTTTATTTGATTGAAACTTTGATCAATAAGTATTTTATTTATTAGGTAGCATAGAAGCAAAGCGATTCTCAAAGTTATCAGTAAATATATTTTACACTCTTCTACTGTTAAAACGTTAAAATATCTTATAGATCATAAGAGAAATGCATTTAAAATTTTCAAATTATGATACAAATTTCAAAACGAAGCTCCTCAAAACTCTATAACTTTCTACGAATACAATGACTGCCAAAAGCGTTACATTATTCGGAAGTGTCGTCTTTTAAATGTTTTTTTATATACAACATTATGAATGAAATTATAATTCATTCACAGAGAAAGCAAAGATAAATCTAAAATGATAATATATTTGATGTAATGAATCAACTACCTTTCCTTACTAAAAAGAATAAGAGGTATATAACGTAGACAAAGGAAACCATACCATGGTAGTCATAACTCCAAGCATGGATCGCGTTTTATCACAATAATAGCAAATAAATAATAAAACAAAGTAAAAAAAATTATAAATTGCTGAAGCTGGCAACTAAAGTAACGACAAAAACACCTCTTAAGAACCCACGCACTGTTCACAATATGAACTAAGCACAGGACGGCACCACTTTGGATATTTAATTTATACGATTCGTGCAAGCTTGTGTAACCACTTCGGAAATCTGATGCTCTCGTGAAGCCTTAGACTGGAGCTTTACTGTAGCGCAACAAAAGCTGCAAAATATGACCGCAAAACGATAATAACAGTTTATACTTTTTAATGCAGCCGATCGATTAAGCAAGCACTCGACTCATTTAAAATACTTTTCCACGTATTATCGAGAAATTAAAAATGATTTAGAATGATTTGTTGCGTAAATAGCGTCAACGGCATAAATCGCGGCGACGTTCACGAGAGGCGAAGCCCCTGGAACGGATATTTAGATAACAATTCGATGGCAGTGTGAGAGGCGGCAGAGTCCGCAGCGTGGTCACCGGACTTAAACTCGTCGGGGGCGGGCGGCGCACGCAGAGGTCGCTGTGCGCGCGTCGCCGCCTCACGCCGCGGCGGCGCCCAGGCGCCGAGCGGGGCCGAGCGCCGCCGGGGACGCCCGAGCGACGTGACCTCGCACAACCTACCTCCCAGACCTCCCAACCCTCCCACCCATCGAACGCTGAACGCTGAACGCATTGTCGCCATACCGCGGCACGGCTCGTCGACGCAACCGCACGCCACGCGCCTTCTGACAATAGGCGCCACTTGTCACTTGTATTTTACAGCGATTTCAATAATACTATTAAATTATATTTAATACTGTCTTATTTTTCAGGTTAAATTAGAACGTCTTTTATTAACTCTAAAAAAAAAGAAGTTGAAGGAAAGATTGGTAAATCGTGTTTTTTGGACATTTTTTTACCTCTATAGGTTCATTTTGTTGTCCATCTGTCAAAATGTATATACGATTACGTATAAAGAGATCGCGTAGAGGTATGAAACTATATTAATATCAAATATGTAAATTTTAAAGAACAGGGAAAATCAAGCTTCTAAGCAATCAAAAGCTACGACCATTTATGCAACACTTTTGTTGCATTTTGTATGAAATTCTTCGCTTAATCAAAACCTATAAGGTACCTTAATATAACCTAAACCTATAAAAACTGGTATGAAGTGAGAACAATATATATAAGGATAAAGTAATAATTCGAGAGGTGAAAATTTAAAGGTGTTTCATAGAATTTTTTTTTTATAAAATCACTTTGTTGCCCGTCTGTCTCTCAAGACCCTTTATCTCAGAAACGCTTGGAGATATCAAGTTGAAATTCCAACCATGGAATCATATCTACGTCACCATGATTTATTGAAAAACATATTTCTATATTTACTTAGAAAAAAGATATGGCCGCATATCATAGGGTGCTTCCGGTTAGCCTAATATTATCATCTACATACAGATACAGGTAGTACTGTACTCTCTCCAATTTTTGTACGGAACCCTCGGTAGGTGAGCTCGACTCGGATTGTGCGGTTATTTTTGAACTTTTTTAACCTAAAAATTTAAGATGCATCATAAGAGAGAAACGGGTCACCAAAACATGGTGATTCTTGCTGATAACAAATAGTATTCTGTAGTCATAAATATCTGTATAGTTCCCATATACTGTATACCCCTTGCTACAGTTCGCTGCTACGATAAGCAAACACACTGTATATTGTGTAGGTATTAAATAAACATTTTTTGGAAAAAATATGCTCAAGTGCAAGTCGGACTCGCCCACATAGAATTTTGTATGCAATTTCAGTATTGTAGGTGAATGGTAAATAAAACTTGTATTTTGGATGAAGTGCGTTACAATTAAGTTTATAATAGTTTTTTTATTGTAAGATATGAACTACTTATATAAGTTTGTAACGATTTTCTCTTCAAAGTGATATTTATTAATTTGAAAGCAATTTCAACTTCTTACTTTCACGCGAACTCGTGATAAATGATCTAGACAGACAGACAACAAGTTGATCCTATGAGGGTTCTTTTTTATACTTTTGAGGCTAAAAAAGATAGTGATATTTACAGGTGTTGCCTTATGGTGTCACTATTTTTACCTCTTCCACCAGCGGTCCTACACAAGTGTCTCTGCTACCGCTTGCGGAGCGCGATGCGACGCTTCGGACCTACAAAACACGAAAACCAATGTGACCTCTTCTTATTATTTTGTAAATTTTTACTGCAATATATATTATTATTATTGATTTTCTTAAATGTTTAATAAATATAGATACTAATATATATATGTATTCATATTTATGAGACTGGAAAGTCTATTAGGTTTATTTATAGATGTGTCAGAAATAAAACAGATATAATTTAAATGTATAGTAATACATAGATAGATAATGAGAATATATTTTAAATATCCCGGAAACCCTCAGAAGCTATTACGAAACGTTCAGATTAACACTGTAACTCTAAAGAGAATACCGGAGAATATCAGATACATATAAACAAATATGAATATATCAAACACTATACAATTTAGTATAATTTGTTATACTTACAAATTATCACGTAAAGTATTATGTATTTTATAAACTATATACATATATTAGTAATGACGTTTTAAATGCTTCTTAATTTCTGTGAAAAATGATTGCCTTAATTCACAAAAATAATAATAATTTCTTCTTCGTTGAAAGTGCCTTAAATAGGGACTTTATTGCCAAATTGGACTACAAAATTGTTTAATATACGTACTTTTGCTAATAAACATAAAAAAATTGCTCGCGGTCTGTAAATTTTTTTCATACCTAGCGAAGTCAGTCCATTAAGAGATTCATCCGTAAATTATTTTTTTGTTAATTTAATTTTTATATAATTCAATTAAAATCTTGTTCCTTAGTTGAAAATATAATTTAAGTTACTTCTTTTAAAAAATGTATAAAAATTGGAAGTACTATGTTTACTTATGCAAAAATTTTTATACATTTTTTAAAAAAGTGTTTTTCTTCTACATTTAAAAAAGTTAAATATTATGTCGTATGTTTTCATCATCATCCTGATGAATTATAATATAAAATGAACCCAGCGCATCTGAAAGTTTCCATTTGAGAAACTAAGGCCCTGCTGGTGGGGCCACTTCGCGGATCCAGAACAAGCAGGCGAAGGTCCGTACTCAGCTGACCCTGGGGTAATTGGCAGATATGATATTACAAAATATAGAAGTGCTAGATTCTCTGTATCGACGGTGTACGGTGCTCCCGTATGTCAACTACGAAAATTGCAGCGAGTTGCAGCGGTGAAAGGTATTTAGGTGTACCACTTTCACATGCCACATTACTGGCAAGTGATGACGGAAGAACTGGCTAGAATTCACAAATTCCGTACAAGTCGTCGCGAGATGAAGGACCATCAATGAATAATGTTGATTTGACCAGCCTTGACGCGGTGACAGGAGTTGAATCTGCAATCTCCAGGGGCAGATCTATTCCATAAAATCATAAAAAAACAACAGTGATATATTAATGAAGTTTGACATTTCTTCATAACGAATAGTAAAATGAGTAAAAAATAATAACGCATAACATATAGGAAAAAAGAAATAAACTTTAATAAGTGTATGCATGTAATAAACCGTAAAAAAATATAGACAAATAATTTCCAAATTTAATTACAACGTAACAAAATAAGATTAATTGATATCAAATCTGGTGTTGCATTTTAATATTTTCCTTACATCTATATAATGAGAGCATGAATTGTGTAGAAGTTGGTAGGTGTGTAGGTGTCTACGCTATAGAGTCCTTGACCTACCGCGTGCTGATTGCGGATGGATCAGCAGCCCTTGGCGAACGTCTAACGATTGGTCGTTGTGGTGGTAAACTTCAATACTTGGATCTTATAAAAAATTATATACAGTTAATGTACTTTATTAAATTATTGGCATAGCAATTAAAAATATAATTTATATAAACTATTTATAAATTAATCGTTTATTTTGCTTAAAAACATACGAAGTATTGCCTAATAATCTTATAATAAAATACAATCAGCTTCACGCTGTATTCGGTATACGGTAGGGTAGGCAGACGGAATTTAATGTTAAGATACTCCGTTGTCCACTTTCTGCTGATATCAACGCCACATCAAATAATATTAAAGTAATTTTCTAAGTCTTAAATAAACAGAAATATCCTGAAGCATAATCTCTGAAAAGTATTTTTCTATATACAGATGTATAAAGATGAATATAGGATTACACCATCTTATAAATTTCACAGATATTGAAATGGGGTGTGAACCCGTTGACCTATCGCGTGTTAATCGCGAGTAGGTTTAGGTCTCCGCTATACACAATAGCAACTTTCACTTTACTACGAGTGCATTTTACGAAAAGTCAAGGGTTGGCTCCAGTAACACTCGCACGGAAATAGCACGCGGGGAAAATTACTGACCTCAATAATGTTAGCTGTTAATTAATTTTTGAGATGCCTAATAATGTACGAGTTCGTTTAAAATCTTATAT
>JBAIZZ010000173.1:1633566-1742689 GCA_037355905.1 Heliconius aoede | reverse complement strand
TTAAAGATTTTAAGAAGAAGAGTAAAATTGTATTTTTTTTGTTCTTTTAACTTCACTTTGTATTCCGCGCATATGGGGCACGGAGAGGGGTTGAGACAATCTGTTTCCATTCGATTTCGTGAAGCGTTATCAGAGCAAGGAAATTAAAATATTAAATATTTAATTTCTTCGAGAAGGAATCAAACCTGGCGTGCTTGCAGTGACATGCTTGTGCTCCTGCGCCATGACTGACCTCATCAACTCTTCTTTGTACCTACTATATTAATAAAACGTTTGCAGTTACAAATGCAGTAAAACAATTTCAAGCTATTTGGATACATTTATAACTTTGTTAGCTATTTCGCGTGTTTTTAAAATCAGAAAACTGAAAGTCTAGCTCTAGTTTAAACTACATATTGTTATCATGTTGGAAAAGATACAAATAGCATTATATTTTTTTGTAATACATAATTCGTATTATGAAATTTTAAATATTAAAAGTAAAAAGAATCGTGGTGCAGCGACGCAAGGTGTCACTGTAACGCGATGATTGTGGGT
Source organism: Heliconius aoede (assembly GCA_037355905.1). Taxonomy (NCBI): domain Eukaryota; kingdom Metazoa; phylum Arthropoda; class Insecta; order Lepidoptera; family Nymphalidae; genus Heliconius; species Heliconius aoede. Next base: position 1,742,152 of record JBAIZZ010000173.1, on the reverse strand, counting down.
TCGATCCTCACACGAGAAAGTTCAATTGTTATTTACATTTATATTTCCATTTCTTCGCTCTGGTGTCCAAGCAAACAGCAGCGTTGAGTTCCGCCACTGAACACGCAAGGCCTCCAAAAATCGGCGGAAAGTGGGGAACGGAGTGTGTTAACACCAGGTTCCCTCTGCCTACCCTGCTGTGTGCGGGATGCAGCGTGAAGCTGATTTAATTTATTTGTTTTTTTTATTCTACACCTATATTTTTATAATATACGACTTGTAATATTTATTATTGTACTGTTAATTACCTTTTTTTTCACCTACAATAAAAAAATGTGAATCACGATGATATGCATATTATAATCAATTACGATAATGGGAACGTGTACCAGAGGCATGTGCGTAAACTGTAAAAATCTGATAAGTTTTAATGAAATGATACAGGTACTGCTGATGTAGGTAGGGTCGAGATAACTTGACGAGTTACAGATGTAGCCAAAAAAAAAAAAGAAGAAAATATACTGCATAATGCCGCAGTTGCAGTTTAATTAGTCGTGCTGAATGGAATAAAATGTTATATTAAAATTTATTATAATCTCTATACTATTCACCGTTATCGTCCAAATTATCGCGTTTTGAGTTTGAGCAAAGCGCGACGTTGAGTTCCACCACTCAACACACAATGCTTCCTGAATTCGGCGGAGAATGGGGAACGGAGTGTCTTAACACTGGGTTCCTTCTGCCTAAGAAATATTAAGAGAATGCTTCAATTAACTAAGTAAAGTTATGGGAACGAGAAATTTATGAGAAGGTCGTCTTTAAATAAATTAACTAAAACTTTTTAAATTTATAAGATATTACAATACGTAGCCAATGAAGAGCTTTCTTTATTTTACGTACAAGTAAAAGATATTAAGATTACATATTTAATTATTTCTGGTTTATTATTACAAATCTCACGTAGGTTTCAGGCCTAGGAAATGTAATTTTCAGCAACTTAGTACTGCGTTTCTAAGAGAATTGAAGTTACTTTATTTTAGTTTAAAAATCAATATTGTCACTATACTAATTCCGAAGAGTCGAGTCGAGTTTCTAACTATGCTGTCTACTCTTGATATGAATTTAGTAAATTTATCATACTTATCATAATATTTTTGTTATTATAAAAGTACAATTGGGGAAAATAAATTTCTTTGTCAATCCACAGATAAGTCTACAAACATTTCGAAATAAATGGATTTGGATGGATGTATCATATAACATCATATACTAAATATGCTTAATATTCATAAAAAATATATTTTTCTGTATATTTTAATAAATATTTTTTTTATTTATATAAAAATAGACATTGATAGACTGGTGCACTTAGCCTATTAGTTTCCCCACCTTATTTTATATTCACTTTACGTTATAGTGGCGGCTTAGCGTATTAGCGATAGTAATTAACTACGTAATCGATACACACGTACATAATTAATAGATATATGCAAATCAATATAGATTAAAGCATATTAATAAATAGATAGTAAACTAATTTTATTTATATAAATATTAAATTAAATGAATATATTAATTATATAATATAACAATATACATAAGTACTTTATATGACTAAAATTAAAAGTCCGTAGTGGCGAAAGGGCCCAAGGGTGTGACTGTAATGTGAGGGTTGTGGGTTTGATCTCCACTCGGGGAAATGAATTATTATTTATTAATATTTTCATTTCTTCACTCGGGCACCTAGATAAACATGCAATGCCTCGATAATTTCGGTGGAAAGTGGAGAATGGAGTGTCTAAACACTATGCACTCTATGCCAACCCTGTGTTCGGGAGATTTCTTATCTATGTTTATTCTTCTCTAGAGAAGAAGAATAATATCTGAACGAAAACAAAATAATCCTAAAAAAATTGACTTACCACTTTCTCTTCAACAATGTCGTTATTGTTGTTATTGCTCCCATGTTTTAAGGCACCGTTTTCCATGACCACAAGTGACAGCCAGGATTATTTATTTTCTATATATATTGAACACTGTAGTTCTAATTCTACTTATATATGTACATATTTTGATATATTAAAAGGTAATTTTTTCGTATAACTATTATATTTCTAGATTTTCACAGCCTATAAGCCTAAAATTATATTTTTATTTTTATCATACTTTATATATTAGAAATGATTGTAATAAAAATATTGTATTTTCTACACTATACAGATATAATAGTTTTATTATAAATGATAAAGTAAAATAAGTCACCAAAGCGTTATAAATATAAACAAACTTTGGCGGTAAGCATTTCGTTAAGCTGACGTCCGTTACGTATGAAAGTTGGTGTGATTTATCGATAATTTTTCGACACACATTGAAATATTTTTTAGATTTCATTCAGGATATTAAAAAAATCGATCACATCAAATACCGTTGCTACGCTACAATTTCTTAGTAAACAATATATATATATATATATATATATCCTTTGTCCTATAAACAACACAAAATGATGTGAGAACCTTGACTTTTCACTTTTTCAAATGAAAAAGAAACCGTACGACACTGTGCACCAAGTTAAAAACACATGATTAAACACATAAAAACACAACCTCGTTGATAAATAAAACTTTGAGAAGCATCAAAGGCACTGTATTTGTGTTGGGACACATGATACTGTATCGTTACATTTAATATGTTAATAGTTAGAAAGCATTAGCGTCGTTGAAGTCGGGGCGGGCGGGCGAGTGGCGGGTCGCGTCATACTGCGGCGGGCGGCGCTCGGGCTCGGGGCGCGGGCCGCGGTCGCCGCATTCCACCACCACACCATCGCTGTACGCACCATCGCTTATATTGATGGACCTTGGACTACATACATTTTTACCACCTTTGTATGGTAGCTATAGGTCAATATAAGGCTTCGAATACCACACACTTCTGCATACAGTGGTGGGGGTTGGGGCCAACTCGATTGAATCTTAAATGTGACCTCCATTTGAATACCGAAGTCGACCATTCACATTGTTCTCATTATAATATATATTTTTTGTGTAATAATATTTTTGGAACTTGCATAACATACTTGCGTAACGTTCATTTGCTTTAAATAACAAGTCCACAATGAGATTTCATTAATTAACGACATTGAATCAATATCATGTTTTTCTTTGTATCAATATTCGTTAAAGTACCTCCAACTGTCGTAATGATGAGAGATGAACCTTATTATTGTATACCTTAAACTTAACACTTAAGAATTAAAAAAAAGAAAAGAAAAAGAAAGAAGAATTAGAAAGAAACTAAAACCAGCTTTGACCTTTTGACTTGGATTAATTGAATGAAATTTAGTAAATGTAATTTTTGAAGCCTCAAATCGTAATAATATATCAACATTATTAAATTGAGGCCAGTCGTGGCGCAGGGGCACAAGCGTGTGACTATAAACGCGACTGGTTGTGGGTTCGATCCCCACTCAAAGACAATATATTTATATTACTTAAATTTATATATTTTTTTTATTTATTTACGTTTATATTTTTATTTCTGCGCTCTGGCATCGAGGCTAAGATCGGCGTTGAGTTCCGCCTCTCGACACCCTGGAAAATGAGGCACAGTGTCTTAACACTAGGTGCCTCTCTCTGCCTACCATGCTGTCTGTGAGATTATAGCGTATAAAAAAATGAGGTAAAATATCTCACCCTTACAGTTATAAAATATTATAAATAATTACTTTCGAATAAGTTTTACATGAATAATTTTATCCTCATCATAACAAAGCGTGAATGCATAATGATAATAATTTCTCCATTCAAAAGAACTTTTGTTTTTCCGAAGTTATTTTAAGCTCAACACTTCGTTTCAGCTTATGAAATGAAAATTCTGAAAATAAAACCTAAAGATATTTTATTTAATAATATAGTATGTAATTTAATAATATACATATATCAAGCATTTACTTATACAAATAAAATTTGCTGAAAAAGTTAGATAAACTTCTTAATATTATGTTAATTTACATTAAGCAAACGTGGATTTTGTCTCAATAAATGTTTTTTTAGCTTCATGCTGTATGTGTGGCGGAACATAAGGCCGCACTTTGTTTTGTTACCAGAGAGAGGAAATAAAAATATTTAAAAAATATTACCTCGAATGGAACTCGAACCCAAATCCTGTCGCGTTTACAGTCGCACGCTAGTGTCACTGCGCCACGACTACATACGTACATATTACAAAAAAATAAACTATTATCTTAAAATAGAACACGTTCCTTCATTCTTTACAATGTATGACAAGATTGTAGTGTGAATGTTCTCGAGTGTCACTTAGAGTGTAAAGCCTTAAATCGCAAGTGGCCTAAATAATTATATTGTATAAAAAAATAATATATTTTTTGAATTTTGTGACGCTAACTGACGTATTTATAGATAAGCTTATGGCTGGTCTGTCCCGATGGACAATTTATCTGGAGACCGCGTGGTGGATTTATCAGCAAATGTAACCTTAACCCTTAATTTGGCAAAGTATAAAATGCTATAAAACCTGAATTTTGTCATCAGAAATGTTATTTATACACATAAAACGACTATAGAAAAATTTGAAAAAAAATCTGAAAAGCTTAGTTTTCCTGAAAACTCATGTATGCCACGACATACACCGCCAACTACTCAAGAATACAAATCGTAAATGTGTTGTATGCAGGGACATACATTGCCAATTACTGTAGATACTGACTACGTATGTAAAAAAAACAACTATTATATTTATTATTTATTTTTATAAAAAAATACATAGAAATTACGTAGGCACATGGTAATCTAGTTGACAATTACGGGAATTTTTGCCAGTTACGAAACAAAGGCGGACTTGGCACTTCATACATTGTCCTTCATATATTGACGCCGCTTCCCTGCTTTTGTCCCTTTGTATGGGATCATCATCTCATCGATGCTGAATCTAAACAATTGTCTCTTATTTTTTGCACTAACGGCCTAACTTTATAGTATCTGTCAGAATCTTGTACGTTGTTGTCAACAAAATGTAAAAAACGACGTATTTGTTGATAACGTTTTAGTGGCATCAAATCAGCCACAAGTTTGTATCTATATCGCAAACTCCAATAATCAGTATAAGACGGCATGCTTACAACACCCATAATGATATGAATCGCTAAAAAAATCCCGTAACTCGTCTTCAGTCAAACCCAGAGTACGTCCAGTTTGAGATATTGCATACATATTTGTTTTTTCCACAATATCTGTCAAAATGTCTGGGGAAAAAACTTGTAGAAATATTCCAGGGGAGTTAGGACTGTGACGCTCCCGACAGATTCTGATTCTTCTTCTATAGAAACCACATGTCGAAACACAGCTTTTTTTCAATTATAACTAAGAGTAAATTTTTGCATTCGTCTAGGTCGTTTAGCAACATGAACAGTGGCACTTTGTGATCTTGTTTTTCTGGAAATACGTGATGTGGAGGAGGCATTCGTCGACATGCTAGGTATTACCAAACCAGGGGGTGCATTAGGTGCAATTAGTGTAGCAGTTGCAGGAGTAGCAGGGTTTGCAGGCGTTGCGGGAAATGAGGGAATATCACTAAGTACTGGTACTTGACTACAATTCGGTTCTAGAGATGGGCTTGAATAAACATTTTGGAAAATTGGAGTAAGGTGAACATTTTCGCTGGTGGGGTCTTCATCATCTAGAAGATTAAGTCTTTCTAAAGAGCTATCAATTGAGGGTGCAGAGGAGCTGGACATGGAAAGCGATGTGTGCACACGTATTTCGTCTTCAATATCAGAATGTTCACTATTATCAGAGGGTGCATTTTGAGCAGGGACAAGCGCTAAAATTCTACCCCCACGAGTTTCAACCTTTTGCTGCAGACAAAGCAAAAACATGCTAATATACAAACTAAGCAAAGTGAAACCCTAAAATTGGCAATGTATGCCCTGACATACATATATTTTTTTTTCATATTTTTACAAACTTGGCAATGTATGTCACAGCATACATCATGTTAGCATCCAAAATAACACCAATGTAAGAAGTTAGAACTGCAAACTTATTAGACAAATTATATAATCATGATATCAACCATAGGATTCAGTCGTGAAACTTTGCCTAAACTGGGTAATTATCAATAAAATTATATAAATACTTTGGAGAGAACAGCTGAAGGCCGCCGGTACGCCATTTTTGTCAACTAATGTCAAAACTAGAGATACCAGATGCCTGTTTTATATTTTCTACTAAAAGGTGTTTAAGTTGTAAGGCGATAAAAATATAATTGTACGTTATTTATGTATTTTCTAATACAAAATATTTTTTAAAGTTCATGTATGTCGGGGCATACATTACCAAATTAAGGGTTAAGATGACACCGCGTCATATTACACGCCCACGCACGTCAATAAATCGAATAATATTACATGTGTCACAATATTTCACAATAATTAAATTTATATGGGAAATAGAATATACACTATACTCTTCCTCGAAGTAATACAATAAGCAAATCTCATAACAAGACGTATTGTGTGGTTTAAAAAAATATTTATATAACAGTATAGGTAGAGGGGGCCTAGTGCTAAGACTCCACTCACTTCTTTCCACCGAGTTGGATTTATTGCGTAAGAGCACGGCGTTGAGTACCGCCACTCAGGCGGTACTCAACGCCGCGCTTTTATCTCGACCCTAGAATAGAAAATAAAAAATTATAATTATGTATATCATTTCCTCGAGTGGGAATCGAATCCACGCTTGTGCCACAGCACCACGACTGGCTTAAACTTAATTGATACAATAATTGGCAAAACCACAAACTCCATAATAAATAGCATTTCATAATTTACTCGTTAACTACTTATCCCCAAGCGAATGCGTAATAATAAAAAAAAATATCGTCAGAAGTTGTCAGTCAGTATCTTTGCAGTCAAGTAAATGAACTGATACGGTAGTCGTGAGGTCATTGAAGGTATTTTATTGTAAAAATTATATATTTTTGCCCCATAAGAATTGTCACGAATCACCATTCTCATATTTTTTTATATAAACAAGCGTAACAAGTACCTTCAGTAAGATGTTCAATAACTCTGTCTTTCTCTTATTATAACTAGCTCGGAATTATAGTGGAGAGGAAGATAGGACGCGCTCTTGCTTCTCTTCGGAAGAGCTTCGAGTTACGACAATGGGGGATGCTGTCGAGTTCCCTGTTATCTAAATAACCTGATGGCAAATATCTTATTAGAGCGATACTTTCTGATAGCGTATATAAAATTCTTAACACTTTAACCTCTGAATTTCTAAAAGATTTTGGATTATTCATAATCACAACTATAAGCGGTTCTAACTACTAGATATAATATTAAAACAATATTTTCAAAGGTGTTTCGGATATCAGTTAGGTACAATCGATCAAAGTACACATTACTGAATAATAATTGTCATAATGTAATAAATAAATTCACAAATATGTAGATAAAAATGATAAAAGAAATGATAACAAAATTTGTAGAGTGAATTATAGATCGATTGTTTATGTAACATATATTTAAATATATGTAAAATTAATATTTTTTTTACATATTTATGGTTTCAGAGAAACAAATCTTCACGCAGAAAGATAACGTTACTATGTTTTATATATATTGTGATCTATGATTTGATATATTACTGATATGCCAAATTGTTTTGTGTTTATTAAATACAGAATAATGTATAGCCATTTTCTTAACTCCTATTATCTTATCTTAAAATTTCAACTCTCTTTTTCAACTTCATCATTTTCAGTTCCAATTTCCGTAGGTCGAACTGCAAAACGTAAAATCCCATTACGCCATCGCCATCGCCATGAACTGGTTTCAGCAGTGCGTTGTCTGCTGCCGTAGCTCCCGAAGTCCTGCTTTCTTCGATTTTTTTTATTTCGAAAAATGAAAAAAAAATTAAAAGACAAGGCTTTGTTACTCTACTATTCCTAACAACGTTGTCGCAAATCTTTATAAATAATATAATGATAGGAAAAATAACTTAAAAAAATGACTCTTTCTATATGAATTGGATGAAATGTGGGGTCCTATTTTTAGTATAACAGACAATTATGAGTACACTCCTTAATATTTTATTACGACTCCATCGACCTGGTGTTGACATTGTGACGCTATCAAACAAATATCAGGTGTTCACAAAAGAGACTATAAAGGGTGTACATCGAGCAGTTCATAATCTTTTTATTTAAATGATATCAGTACATAAACAATTGCAGATATTAATAAATACGTCATTAGCGGGCCGTGCTGTCTTGTAATATTAAACGTGCTTCTGATATCGTGCGGATATGCCGCATGTCGCGCGCGCAACTTTATTGTCATAGTTTTAGTGAGACAGTATTAAAAAAAAAAATTATATATATATAATTAAATTTATCAAAATGGTTACACTTAAAAACTTAGGCACGCATACTGATAAAAATGAAAAGAGTCATAAAAATATCAATCAACCACAAAAAAAATCTGCACCTGGCCTGATTTCACGACTGTTATATATTTGGACATTCCCTCTCTTTTATTATGGGAACAGACGTGATTTAGAGGAAGAAGATTTAGTACCAACTAAAGTTACGTACAATTCAAAAAATGTTGGAGATGACCTGGAAAAGTAAGACCGTTTTTAATTTAATTTATTTAAATTTATATTGTCAACTATGAGGTGTTCTAGTTAGCAATTACACAAACTGCTTAATTTAAACGGATATATTTAATAAAATATATATGAATCTTCAAATAAATATGTAATAAATGTCCTAATAAAATAGTAGTAGTGTAGTTGTTGTGAAGTCGTTATTTCAGTAATACAACGAGGCAACACGCTATCACACTGTCCACGATGGTAAAACCGGGATGACGCCGTTTGATTTGTGCCCATTTATTGAGGGGGTAGTCACCTTGCGTTCTATATTCAATTTTAGATTATGCAAAAGACGGGCGTCAATTAGTCTTACCCAATTGTCTAGTAACCAGTCTATCCAAATTCCATTCAGTCGCAGTTTATTTTTCCATATTTCCCATAGCTATTTATATATTTACATAGTATGGTTAGTCGGAGATGGATCCCAAAGGGTGGACCGATGGGTCACAGTAAAACAATTTTACGTTGTCTAAGGGGCCTCTGTATATTGGATTTGTGTTTCTAGGCACGCCTAGAGACACAAATCTGTAGTTTCCATCATATCTTTACGAAAACTATCAGCACAATGACTTTTGGAATGACTACAACATTGTGTCATTGACTTAGATTCTTGCCTCTTTTTATCTATATACAATTATTGCTAGATTATTGTTACAATCCAAATATATCGCTAAATTTGCACAGATAATATTTTTTAGATATACCTAATATATTTTTGATCAATAATTTTTATCGTGTTTATATAAAAAAATAATAATCACAGTGAAGATATGAAAGCTCGTTACGGTAGAGGTGCCTTTTTGCGTAATTATTTGTTGGCAATATAATAGATGACATCAAAATCAATAAAAAAATATTAACGGAATTATATAGAGTCATATTTCATAGTAATATTAATATATAAATGTGAATATAATTTTCTTTGTTACGCTTTCACGACAAAACTATTAACTAACGTTATTTTCAATGATGATGAAACATATATTTAATGAACATATTTTCTGCTTCGAATGAATGAAAAATGATGAATGTGGCTAACGTGCTGGTCTACAGTGTGTTTCGTTGTAATGCTACTCATCCTAGACCGTTAAATCTACAGCCCGGAAATATTGTAAATGGTCAAAATGTGTCCCATAGAGTTAGGCTCCACCGTGCACAGAATATGGCGGTAGTATTATAGAATATAAAATATAAATTTATGCGTTTGAGTCTCTAGTATTGATGTATAGAGACAACATATTTTATAAAAACTAGTCGTGTTACTGTCAACATTGGAACAGACATAATCGGTAGTTGATAATTAGAAAAATCAATTACTATATTCAATTATTATTAGCTAGATCTGTAAGACGTCATAAAAAAGTCATGCAAAAAGTTTTATAATTTATATAAGAACTGAGGCTCACTGCAGTACAGTTAATATCCCACAGTCTCACTTCACTATATCAGTTTACTTATGTAGAAGTGAAAAAAAGTGGTAATGGAGGTGTAGACGGACAGTGCTTGACCCACAATGTCTCGAATAAGGGCGAAAATACAAACGTAAAGATATACAGCGTAAAGATATAAAAATAAATAATCATATATACTTAATATAATTTAAAACATATAAATTGAAAAATCTAATTGAAAAAGTAAATTGTTATATTAAATGACTTAAATTTACAATTTCCTAACTAATTTATTAAATTGTAAATACAAAAAATATATATATAAATATTCAGCAGTTTGGTTTATACCTTGGAATGTAGAACAGAATTAATAAATAATGATAATTTATTTTCTGCGTGTTAAAATGAATAAAGGTTAAGATTAATTAATAACTTACATAGTTGCCTATAACTAAGTAAGGTACAGATAAAATTAAATAAAAACAACTTATTTCCAAACTTGCCTTTAACTTAGTTGGTAACATAACTAATAGAGAAAAAGATTAACACATGTCGCTGCATAACTACATAACATCTTCAAATGAAGTTTATTGTATTATAATAATAGTTATTTATTTCTTTAGTATCACAATAGGAACTTATTTAGAGTTCATTTCATAAATGAACTATAAATTATATAAAGTAAAATATTATATAAATGAAATAAAATATGACAAAAAAAATTGATTTGACTCACTGCCAGTACGCTCGTATTCCCTTACGATTAATAAATTAAAAAAACAAACAAAAATAATGTTGGGGATACGTCTCTGTAACTGTGACTTTTATAAGTTCGATATATTCTTATTATCTTTGTATAACTTATTACTTAAATTTTATTGAAATTGATTTTTAGAAAGAGAGAGAGAGAGAGAGATAAAGAGAGAGAATAAACTATAATAATTAGTTAATTTTTAATACTCTACTAGTCGCCTATCACTTTCAACTGGCTAATAATTTAATAAAATAAAATATGTCTCTCATTTTTAAATATGTATCTATTCTGTTATTTAATTACATTAAACACTTAAAGGCAACATGGTCAAGAAAATTATTCATACGTTCGTACAAATGCGCATACGCAAAAACCCTTTATAGTTTCCTCTTAGGTGGCATACCGAACTGTTGAATCTTTGATGGTAATATTTTCCGTTCTATTAAATACTTACATTTATCTAATTATATATGTACCAGTCGTCTTGCAGGAGCATAAACGTGTCACTGCAAATGCGATAGTTTGTGGGTTCTATTCCCACTTGATTAAATGAAGTAATTTCTTCGCTCCGATGCCGAAAGCAAAGCGCGTCATTAGTTAATATACTCAAATGTAGGAGATATCTTCGAGAATTCGGTGGAAAGTTTCAGAGAAGTCTCTTAACGATACGTTCACTCTGCTAACTCTATGACATGCGTTACAGTAAAGATGTTTTATCTCTATGATACATAAAGTTCTTACGTAACTAAGTAACTGATAGACGACGCTCATCGATAACCATCGAGGTAGGATGCTGAAATTTATCATGTAGGCTTACAAGGATTTGATTGTAACGCGATGGTTGTGGCTTTGATCCCCATTTGAGGGGAGGAGTTATTGTTTATTTAGGAGTTATTCTTAATATTTTCATATCTTTGTTCTGGCACCAAGGCCAAAAGCCCGGCGTTGAGATCCACCACTCAATACGTAATGCCTTAAAAATGAGGCGGAGAGTGGAGAATGGAGTGTTACCAAACACTTTCCCCATCTTACCTTATGCGGGATACAGCGTGAAGCTGATTTTAGGTTCATAAGCTAACACAGATTTCACATTTTTAATTTACACAAACGAAGTTGCGGCCTACGATTCGTATCATATAAAATACCGACTGATTGTAGTATAAATATTTCATACTCCAATTAAAATAATAATTATATAATCAAGCAAAATATTTCCACATTGAATATATTTGTATGACATACCTTTACTTAGTGACACGTGTATTTTAATAAATACTGTTCCATGGATAAACGTATTTTTGTTAAGTGCCTTTGAAAAAATAAAGATCCCTTATAAATATATAGATATATAGATATCCGTCTTCGTTGTCCGTCTGTCAAGACAGTTAATTCGTCTAAAGATCGAGTAGCTCGATGATCTATCTGAAATTAATTTCAAATATCTGTGTATATTTCCTGAAAAGAACAGAAAAAAATGATGCTGTTTGAAAAGATGAAAGGGGAAAATTAGAAGACGTCTTCTAGAATTTACTTGTTTGTTTCTATTTAAAACATAATATAAATTACCATATGCACACATCAAATAATTTAATTTTGTATAATATACTCTAACAAATAAATAACTTACAGAATCAGTGACAGTTAGATAGTGAGACATGTTGTAATGATAAAAAGCGTTATCTTATTAAAATACTTATTGATGACCTTTTAAAAATTCCATTACCGACAATATTCATTCACGTGGATATATATATATATATATATATATATATTTACATGTAAAATGTAATAAAGAATTAATGTAAAAAAATATTTTTATCTATATTAATATTTGTATTTTTGTAAAAATAATTAAAATGAATACCAAGCTTATAAATGGGGCTGAGTTATATCAAGGCTGTTGTGGCGCAGTGGCACGAGCGTGTCTATAAACACGGCGGTTGTGGGTTCAATTTCCACTCTGAGGAATGAATTATTATTTATTAATATTTTAATTTTCTCGCTATGGGAACAAAGTAAAGCGCGGCGTTCAGTTCCGCTTCTCAAGGCATCCGGCCGAATGTGTGAAGAGAGATAGAGAAAACTCAGTGTACTGTACTAGGTTTCCTCTGCCTATGCTGCTATAGGCAGAATACAGCGTGAAGATGAATCAAAATAATTTTTTTATATTCCATGCCTGATGTAAATATGAAGTAGAAATTTCATTCAATTTGTGTTTTATTGTTTTAGAAATTGGTTCCAGGAAGAGGCAAAGGCTAAAGCGGCCGGACGACAGGCATCGCTCGCAAAAGTACTATTTAAAACATTTGGATGGTCTTTTATTCCTGGTGGAATTATGCAATTCTTATATATTTCCTTAAGGTATTGTACTGAAATAATTTTAATAATAATATAATTTAGCAAAATATAGAATAATTAATTATTATAATGTATGAATCTTGAATGTGTGTATATCTGTGTGTGCGTGTATTATTATTTTAATTATAAATGTGGTAGAGACCTATTTATGATCGACGACTGGCCACCATTGGCATCTGGCAACATATAAGGCCAATATATGTACTTAAATTTCAAAGGCAATATAATTCCGGAGACACGACAGCAATCGTCATGAAAATTAATATGTATGATGTCACCCGACAACGACGTGTCGTCAAAAATTAATGACATACGGCCTGTGTGCCGCCGCACAAAGCCTCCACGAACGGTGCTTGTTTCGAACAAGCCCCCGTTTTACATTTTTGTAGGACTGTGACAATTTTCATTTTGAACTAATACACTGTACGGAAAATTAATTAATACATACGCCTATTCAATGTTTGTACGTGTGTTGATGAAACAAATTATTTATTATTCATATAAAGTGTATAACGAAATATTAATCTCTATGTCGAATGTTTTATTACTTCTAATTAATAAATTAAAAGTACATACAATGCGTAAAATACAAAAATACAATTACGTGTATAGCACGTAAAATATAAACTGAAATCTATGATAATATATATATATTATCGTCTATAATCGGATAAAGGATGTGAAATTACAAACGCGTAATGCCTGAGGATACTAACATCATTTTCTCTTAAGATAAGATAAAAAAATGACATTATTTATTATTTTTTTTTTCAGTTTATCGTTCTCATAAATTGCTTATCGTACTTGTAAATTTTAAACTGTTTTCTGCCTATGTTCAATGATTTTCCAAATATATAAAATTTTATAAGTCCTCTGTTGAATCGAAATTTGTAAAATTTAAAATATTTTTTGATATACATATTGTATTTTCACAGAATACTTTTGTATGTATTAATTTGTTAAAATGGATATAATATTGTTTTCTCTTGTTTAGAACTGGATCACCCTTACTCTTCGCTGGTCTTCTCAATTATTGGTCAGTCAATTCGACAATGACAAAGGAGACGGCTGCTATTTATGCTATTTGTATGGTGCTTGCAAATTTTTCTGCAGCCTTCTTTAATCACCAAGGAAATTTCTACTGTCAACAATTTGGTATGAAGCTGAGGATCGCCACTAGCACTCTGATGTTCCGAAAGGTAATTTCAATTAAAGTTAGCAAAAAATATTTATTTTGTGTACTCTTTGTACATCATTACATTATTTGTGGAATAAATTAATATTTTTTAATATAGATTACTGACTTTATAATATATCAAGAAAATGTTTCAAAAATACACGTAGAAAAAGAAGTATAGCAATCGTTAGATAAATTAAAGGTGTTCAATTTCCAATACTGAAATAACGAAATATAAGCCTAACTGAACGTTGTTTTAAATTGTAATGTGTAAATATGATTATAGAAATAAAAAAAAAACGCATGTCTAGGTGAGGGAAATGGAAAACACTCCGCAAGGAAGAATAGCAAAAAAAAAAATCACAAAGAAAACTTGAAACAAAATCTGCAAAAAGAAAAGTAAATCTGCAAAAAAAAAACAAATTTTATTCGTAATATGTATTTATATAAAATTTATAAAAATTTTAGATAATGCGTATGAACAACGGAGCACTGGGCGACACGACGGCAGGGAAAGTGGTGAATATTTTGTCAAATGATTTGCAACGTTTCGACTTGGCTTTCCTGTTCTTGCACTACGTCTGGATCATCCCGTTGCAACTGAGTGCAGTGTGCTACTTGGGATATATGCAGGCGGGATATGCAGCACTCATCGGTCTCGCTGCACTCATTGTTATCGCTCTACCCATTCAAGGTAATAAAATATATATGAGCAATTTATAACAATAAATTATATAATATGTTTATCAAACAATATATATATATATATTATATTATTAAAATAATTCAATTTCTTTTTCAGGTGTTCTTGGACAACTGGTAGGTAAAGTCAGATTGCGTACAGCTGAAAAAACTGACCAACGAATTAAAGTGATGAGTGAAGTCATAAGTGGTATACAGGTAAAATGCTTTAAAATTAAAATTCTTTCAAGATAATTAATTAGATTTATATGTTTGTGACGGTATTAGTTAACTGTGACGTTGATATGACGAACTGATATTGAGAAAAACTGCTAGCTAGGATAAATGTCCTTAATAGGTATTTTAGTTTTGATGTCGTTCTTAAATCTTATGTATTTATAACTAACTTTAAGATGATAAAAAATATATATTATCAGATTCTTAATTGTTATCTTTCATGTATAATATTATGACAGTGTTATTTCCTATATGCTTCAAGGTTTAAAAATTAAATTTATTTGAACACTAAAAGCGTTAAAGACCATGTATTCTTTATTTGTTTATTATTTATATATAAATATATGCTGAAGAAAGAAATATCAATTGCCAGTGTAAATATATAAAGATAAGATGTAAAGAAATGTTATCTATATTGTATTATAGACAGAAACATTTGTATTGTTCTGTAAAGATTTTATTTTACGATACAGATGCGCCGTCTTAAGAAAACAATACATGTCACAAGTAAAATTAATAAAGTCAATGTTATTTATATAAAATTTTGAATTGAAAAGGCTTATTATTAGTAAATGATAAAAGCGTTAACAAATATCTTATTATATTGTTTTTTAAATGACTGTAGAGGCCAGTCGTGGCGCAGGGGCGAACCGTGCGATTGTAAGAGCGAGTAAAGAAAGGGTGTGGGTTCGAATCGCATCTGAGGAAATGTTATATTTAATATTTTTATTTCTTCACCCTTGTGTCGAGGCAAAGCGTGGCGTTGAGTTCCGCCACTCAATACGTAATGCCTTCAGACTTCGGCGGAAAATGGGGTAGAAGGAGTGGATTTGTCTTAACTCTGCGTGTCATTATGCAGTTTTATTCATGACCATTGAGTCAGTCTACAGGTAATTTACGTATGACATATAATATACAGGAAATAAAAACTTGAAAAAAAAAAAAAAACATTTACAGGTGATCAAAATGTACGCTTGGGAGATTCCATTCCAAAAAGTCGTCGGAGAGAAACGGAAAGAGGAATTGAAAGAAGTAAAATTGGCCACCATTATAAGAACGATTTTCCTCGGCTTCATGATATTTACCGAAAGAGCTGCCATATTCATCACGATATTGACATATATTCTGTTTGGAAATGTCCTCACCGCTAACATTGTAAGTATATATATATACTCGTAGATATTTAACTAAAAAAATGTTATAAAATGATAGTGTAACGACATTATAAATTACTTTATATCCAATAACAACGTTATAATGAATTCTACCGTGACTAAAGTTTCGTCTTATCAGTGTATTCGGTCTTATTGTAGGTAGAATCCATTGACATTTGCAACTGTTTAATTATACATGATATTTCTACTTTATTTTAATTATTGACAATTTTCTTTGAATGGAAAATATTTTGTATCAAATTATAGATGAATGATGGAGAATGAGTCGTGGCCCAGAGGCACAAAGTGTGACTGTGAAATCGACTGGTTGTGGGTTCGATCCCCGTTCAAGAAGATGAAAGATTTATTGAAATTTATATTTCCATTTCTTCGCTCTGGTGTCGAAGCCGAGCGCGGTGTTGAGTTCCACCACTCAATATACAATGTCTCCAGAATTCGGTGGACACTTTCCACCGAACGGAGTGTCTTAACATTAGGTTCCCTCTGCCTAATTTGCTGATCATAGACAATAAAAACAAGTTTAATCCGAGTCAATGACAATAAAACAGTAATTATAAGGATAATAAGGATTAAGTAAATTAGAATTAGTAAAATAATATACGACATATGACCTAATATGGCCTAACAGGAACACCTGCGCGATAGGTCTTAAGTTTGATTCCTACTCGAGAAAATTTAATACATATGTTACACCTACGTTTTGAGATATTTAAATATATTATATTTTTTCAAACGTCTCTTTTGCTTTATTGACAATAAATTGCATGTGTTATCTTTATGTTTGCTCGTGCTTGAGCTGAGGCTTCGTGAGTGTTATCATTTTGTTTGTTATTATTTTATGGGCCACATCTATATTTGCAGATGTGATAATAATTGTAACCCAGCTCACACGTATCTTAATGGCACATTATAAATTACAAATTAATCATATTGTATAATTAATAAATACGGGTGCAGTCGCAGACAACTAAGAAATTATAGTTTTTTTAAAGTTCCGTACATCAAAAGATAAAAACGGAACCCTAATAGGGTTGATTTTTTGTCCGTCTATTGAGAGACGAGATATCGTATTCAGGACGCGTGGTAATATCTAGATGAAATTAATATTATATATTTATTGCTTCTATTACTAATTTACTTCGCGTGGAGTTCCAGTTCTGAAATTTGGCACTAAGTGAGAATTTACAATATGAATAAAGGAGAAAATCCTAAAAGTGAAAAATAAATAATTACAAACTCAAAATGGAGCTTTTGATCTTTACATTTACATTTAGATAACTATAATTTTTGTAACTAAAACAGATATTAAAAAAGATTTTCCCAAACGTTTGTAATGTGCCGAAATATCTTTGATTAATATGATGTAGAGGCATAATGATGATCGACGATAAGTGACGATTTCATTTATTTTAAAACAAAAAAATTATTATGTTTATATGAATTTATTATAATATCGACTAACCCGTAACCTACACAAGAGAAGAACGATTTGAAATAAACCATGGAAGTATGATATTCGTCAATTGTATCTGAAACGTGTAGTGAAAAACTATAAACAAGTTGCATTATAAGAAACTAAAAAATGAGGCCTCGACAAATTTTAGATTATTATTTTTTTCATCCATTGTGTTTTTTATATTGACATAGCGATTAGTTTTACAATTATAATTTCACTCTCTCTATAGAGCAAAGCGTAACAAATAACTATATTGCAACAGATGCAATTATTTATTTGCTGTTTATTCATTCTATTGTAGAGAACTAATTCCAAAAAGGATCTTCTACGAATACTATTAAAAACTCACGCTAGGAATTCACAAACAATATAACTAATTAGATTATTTTAATAAAATATACATACTTATACTTATTATTATTGATTTCCATAATGTCCTAATTTAAGTTTTATATATATTCCTTTGAGTTCATATTTTTATATATTATAATTTTTACAATACTAGGTCTTACTTCAGGTATCTTTATGTTGTATTGAACTTCAAACTTAGTATTAATTTTTTTATTACTATTTTAATCAATCGTGTAGTTATGAAACTAATAGCAAGAATTAATTCTAGTTTTTTTTCTCATCTCGATTAATTTGAAATAAATTCTATATACAGGTTGGAAGCGTCTGCGCTCCTTTTTTTGTACAGAGGCCATCGCGGCGTAGGGTGTGAAGCGATATTTGTGGGGTCGACTCCCACTTGAGGAAATGAAATAGCTAATATTTTCTTTTCTTCGCTCTGATGTAGAGGCAAAGCGCCAGCGTAGTGTCTTAATACAAGGTTCTGTCAACCTAGATGTGTGTGAGATACAGCATGAGGCTGAAAAAGACACTCCATAAATAATATGTATATATAACGCATAATAAGTAGCAATAAACAGATTTGCGGTTACAGTTTAACCGCTTATTTAGTAGAATAGGACATAAATTCTTATATCGAACGTCTATCGCTGATGTGGTGCTCGGAAAAGTTTAATTCTTCACAATTTTCTTATCATAACTATATATCTCTATTTACTTTATTACTTTTATACGTAAAATATAAATTGTTGTAGCATTGAGTGAAGTCTAAATTATAATTTTACAGATCTACCCGCTGCAGCAGTTCATAAACGCTGCGCAGATCAACATAACGTTGATATTGCCTCTCGTATTGTCATTTACTGCAGAGTTGATCGTGTCGTTGCGGAGAGTTCAGGAATTTTTAGTATTTGGTAAGATATTCAATGTATTTACAAACGAACGAGGCAGATGGAGCCCAGTGTTAAGACACTCCGTTCCCCATCGTCCCCTGAATTCCGGAGGCATTATGTGTCGAGTGGTGGAACTCAACGGGGCGCTGTGCCTCGACGACACAAAATAAATGAAGTAATGAAAATATAAATATTTCATTTAATCGAGTGGGGAATCAAACCTGTCGACAACCAGTCGAATTTTACGGTCACACCATTGTGCCCCTGCACCACGACTGGTCTCTTTATTATTTCTATGATTTTATATATTCAGTCGAGACTTCATCTATAAAGTACTATTTTCTGGTTAATAATACAAAAATGAATATATCGATTTGCTTCACTAGATGAAGGGAAGACATAGTTTCAGCTACACTACTTAAAATATTTTTGTCTCCGAGTACGAATATTTACATCTTCATTATTATAATCATCACTTGACATTATTCCGAACTTTAATGAGATGAATTTCGAAAGTTTGTGTAATTGACGTCTCGTTAGTGAATATACCTGCCGGACTATAAATAGAAAAAAAAATCTTATAAAATAGATAAAAAACTGTCACACAACACGCAATCCCTCCAGAATTCGGCAGAAAGTGGGGAACAGAGTGTCTTAACTTACTTAAAATATTATTTGGAAAAAGTTATTAACATATTAATGATAACGTTAATAATTAACTTTAATGGTGTTCATATCTATATCTATATTTTTATATGTTACAGAGGACAGGCCAGATTTAGCAGCAACTGCGGTGACTCCATCATCAAACTTGTTCCGTAACGTTGTAGGTAGCTTCAAAAAGAATAAGAGAGATTCTATAAAAGCTCTTTCTTTTCACAAAACCGATGCTCCTATTGAACATGGTCTAAATGGTAGGTACAGTGACAGTGTGAAAGCACAAGTATTATATAATAGTGGAAGCTTTAATTTTTTAGCGCAGCGTATTTTTTTTTTTGGTGTAGATATATCCCGCGCACGGTCGGCATTAAACGACCTAATGTTGAAACACTTTGAATGAATGAATATTGCCTACATAATATAGCATTTATTATAGTATACATAATATAGCATATTAGTTTACACGACTGTTGTAGGTTCGATTTCTTCTCAAGTACTAATATATTTTCATTTCCTCGCTCGCTCTGGTAAGAAAAAGAAGTGCAGCGTTAAACTTTATCAGACAGTACGAAATGTCTCAAAAATTTCGTGTTCCTTTTGAAATGCAGTGTCATCACTTTGTTCCCTCTGCCTACCTCTTTATATACGTATGAAGCTGAAAAGAATTATATTATTCACTTAAAAATTTTGTTTCTAAGCTACATTTTATCAAACAAGAAAATTAAAGGACAGAAGTAGCTATTTACAGGCAACAATACAAATACCTTCCAATCTTTATTGGAAATCGCATTGAGACAGCGAAATTTTCCGATTTCATTTCGTCCATTTATAAATGAAGCTTCCACTTCGATCCAATAACATGTTGTTTAGTTTTTAAAAAGTACATTTAGATATTTTTTTTTAAAATTTTGCATTTATTTAAATTAAATTTTTAGAATATCATAATATCGAATATAAAACTCTACACAAATATTAATTTAAAATATAAGTCTTTACAACTCCTCTTAGATTAACTGTTTGAATATGCTGGTTATTTAAATATAGCGACTTCTATTTATTTTTTGAACTTAAATGTAATATTTTTCAACTCTACGGTCAAATCTTTTGAAACTATACTATGAAAAGCACTTCAAAGAGAAAATAATAAACGGTATAATTTCTTTTGAATAGGTTCACTTCGTACAAAATTCCGTAGAAGCTTATCTCTATCAAATGACGCAGCGGTGGAGATCCGAGATGTATCTGCTAGCTGGACCGGAGATCCGGATTTCTTAGCTCTAAAAAATATTTCTCTACGCCTTCGTAGAGGAAAACTGTGCGCCATTATTGGTGCTGTTGGATCTGGAAAGGTATCGAACATGATGAATATGTAATTTTTTTAAAATTTTTATTTTTACCACTTTCATACTGTTAATTTTGCCCTGTTACCTGAGCGAGGATACGTATAACGAAATATTTAATATTTTCATTTCACTACGCCGTCGTAAAAGAAAACTGTGTGCTATTATTGAGGCTGTTGGATCTCGAACATTCTCTTATTATTGAACATGTCTATTTTTATTTTTTTTATGTTCACGCTGTATCCTGCACATAGCAGTGGCGTGGGCAGAGGGAACGCAGGAACGTAGTGTTAAAACTCTCCGTTCCCATTAAGATACTTTCATATACCACTTTCTGCTGAATTCTTGGAGGCATTGGACGAGTAGCGAAACATCATTGCCATGCTTTGCCTCATTATTCAAGGAACGAAAAAAATGAAAATATTTTCATTTCTTCAAATACGAATTGAACCCACAACCAAACACGCACGCACTGCGCCACGACTGAACACTGTGTTAAAATATAATTATTGTTTACTAAGTGTTTCATAAAAATATATGTTGATAATAAATATATGTTAACGAATCAAAAAATATCATCATCAAGACATCACGAAAATATGAGAATTTGGAACGGCAACCAGAGCAATATTAGAAATAAAACAACACCGTCGACTAAATTTTTACATAATTTTAATAGCGACCTAAAATCTCGCGAACGGACGCCGGATACGGCGCGGCAATGGACGTGCAACTGGAACATTCCGCGATTGGAAAAATCAACAAACCAACAAAAGCAAATGCATATAAAAAATTTCAATATGCTGATTATTTTCTTCGTCGACTATTCGCTAGTGTATTATATGAAACGATATAATTTATATACATTATATATTATTTGGAAATATTTACTCAAATATTACCATATTCTTATTAATATCCATTTTTAT
The DNA here is from genome assembly GCA_037355905.1 of Heliconius aoede. Classification (NCBI taxonomy): domain Eukaryota; kingdom Metazoa; phylum Arthropoda; class Insecta; order Lepidoptera; family Nymphalidae; genus Heliconius; species Heliconius aoede. The sequence goes on along the minus strand of JBAIZZ010000173.1, from coordinate 1,720,096 downwards.
TTTACAAACACAATTTCAGTCGTCAATACTACAACTTCTACTAAAAGAATTGCCAGCTGGTACCGGCACCGTCTCCGTGTTCGGCGACGTGGCCTACGCCTGCCAAGAGGCGTGGATGTTCCCGAGCACTGTAAGGGAGAACATACTGTTTGGACTTCCTTATGACGCGGATAAATATCGGAGGGTAAGAATTTTATATTATCCACTGTCTCTGCCAGCATCTGGCGCGTGTTATTGAACATTCAGTTATAAATCAATATAAATTTTGAATTGAAATCTCATTCGTACGTCCAAATCAAAATAGTTTTTCATTTATTATGATTAAATTATAATAATAATGAAAATTTTACATTTAAAAAAACCTTCTGGCTCAGATATGTTCAGGTGTTGTCTATGGTACCAGAAAAATAGGAATGGTCACATATAATACAAAATAACTTTTCTGGCTTTCCTGTCCGTGAATATGGAATTAATTTAGTGAAAATAAAAAAAAATGTTTCTCTATTTTTGTATCACTACTAAAAATATCTCGAATATAGTGTAGTCGCTTTCAAAACATTAAATATAATTATATCGGCGTTAAGACAGCGCTCAACTGCACTCCACACTTAAGTTAGTCTATAAATAGACATCTTAAGTGTTGAGCGCATTTGTAATTTGTATTTTAAAAAATTAAGTTGACAGATAAAGTTTGTCTAACATGACATACATACTATCAAATTGTTATCAATTGAATATGAAAGTATAATTTTTTATCTCCTTCAAACAACCTCTATATATTTAATCACATTTCTCAATATACCCATTGTTATTTGTCACAGTTTTTTTTTTGTATTCTTTATAAATGTACACAAAAACAGGATTGTATTCTCTATTTATCCATAAAAAAATGAAAATATTTTTATTATAGAAAGTTTTAGGAAAGGACTCTTGTTTTTACGGGAGAAATTCCTATAAGTAATATTATACATATACAATTATACATATACAAGTATGTTTGTAATTATTTCCAATATTCCAGGTTTGCAAAGTTTGTGCTTTAGAAAAGGACTTCAAGCAGTTCCCTTACAGTGACCAAACGCTAGTGGGGGAGAGGGGCGTCTCCCTTTCGGGAGGGCAACGTGCAAGAATCAATTTGGCAAGAGCCGTCTATAGAGAAGTAATTGTTTTATTTTTCACGTTTTAGCTTTTACGCTGTTTTCATGTTAGGTTAGTTATTATTAGATTTGTCTATAGCGCCAATTTCTTTGTAATTAAATGTTGTTAATAATAAATTGTATATTTCATTGTCGTAATCATAGAAACACACAGTAAAACGCACAGTATTTTATTATGTTTTTAAATTTTCATGTGAAATCTTAAGACGAAATATTTTAGGCTGATATATATCTACTGGACGATCCCCTGTCGGCCGTGGATGCAAACGTCGGAAGACAGTTGTTCGAGGGCTGTATCAATGGTTACTTACGTGGAAAAACTCGGGTGCTGGTCACTCACCAAATCCACTTCCTCAAGGCTGCCGACTTTATTATTGTTCTAAACGAGGTATTATCTATTTATTTAAAATTTTATATTATTAAATAAAAAATATGATAAGCTGATTAGAATCAACATCCTATTTCATTTCATAATCAAACTAAAACTATCTTTTTCAGGGGGGCATTGAAAATATGGGAACTTTCGATGAGCTTGTTGCGACAGGAAAAGAATTCGCACAAATGTTATCTTCAATTCAAGAAAGCAAAGATAAAGATACTGACAGTGTTGTAAGTATGTTTTTTTTTCAGGTTCACGCACAATCCCGCATGAAGCAGGGTAGACAGAGCATAACGTTAAGACCGTCAGCTCCCCACTTTTTATCTGTTCTGGAGGCATTGCGTGTTGAGTGGTGGAACTCTACGCCGCGCCGCGCATTGCCTCGACACCAGAGCGAAGAAATAAAAATATTAAATACTTAATTTCCTCGAGGAATCGAATCCACAACCTGTCTCGTTTACGAACACATGCTTGTGCCATGTTTCTTAAAATTATTATCTATTTAAATCTGCCATTTTTTTAATAATAAGCGATAAGAAATGAAATTAAATCAATTACTTTTAATAAAACTTATAGAGATCAGAGGACAAGGAAAAACCTGTATTATTAAAAGCAATATCAGTCGCCGAGTCTGAAGACGTACCTGATTTTGAAGCCCAAAAAATGGCCGCCGAAGAGAAACAATCGGGCAACCTCCGCTGGGAAGTAATATATGGATATTTCACTGCCGGAGGCAGCTTGTTTTTCTTACTATTCAATATATTGATGATTTTGACTACGGCTGCAAGTGCGTCGGCTGCAGATTTCTGGATTAGTTATTGGTATATATATATATATTTTATTTTACCCACTTCGTCGCTACATAATTTCATTTTATAATATATTAATTATTAGCAAAAATGTGAAAACTAAACTATATTATGAACAACAGGTAAGCTTTAAATCCCTGAAACGCATAAGATGATAATCTTGAATAAATAATAGACACGTGTAAGAAGATACTTCCATGTAATATCTAAAGTTTCATTCTCTATCCATTGTTGACACTTACAAAGCAAGATAAAATGACATAACAGCAAGGTTTGCCGCCGCAGAGCAACTGACTCTTGACCTCAGAAGCTGAACAAACAATGCGAGGGTGACGTCTCTGTTTCGGCTCAACCCTCGCGATACAATTTTAACTTTTTATGTGTTCACATACTTGCCTCATATTTAACTTGACCTACAATTGATTGAAGTAAATCCAATATAAATTAATGTATTTTTGTCAATTTGTAATATATTAATAGTCTAAGATATGGGTTACGTAAGCAGTAACACCAATTTTAAGTTTATCTTATTCTTCACCAATTTAAACATCTCTGATAAATATTGAGAATAATAAAATCAATATTTTTAAGGTCTAACCAAATGGCAACATATGAAGAAGAAACGGGCACAGAAAATATGGGTAAGTTATTATTATTTTTAATAGTAAAAGAAAGTAATCTTAAATTTCTTTTAACATTAATAACAAATATCGAAATGTATTCTATTTTTGAAAAATATATTTTTGTGAAAAGAAGCATGAAATACGGAAATTGATATGCTCATATTGGATACGTTCCGTGATATTACTATACGATAGATGCGATGTATCCGATGCGACCTGATGCGTATGAAATGTACAAAGAACATCGTGCAAAGTATGACTTTCATAGCGAATGCAATAAACGCCCGACTTTTCATGGAAAAGTATTTCTATAAATGAATAAAATCTAGAAACTATTTATTAAACATATGCCTTCAGTATGCAAATTTAAAATTAAATTATTGGAAAATAATTGATATACATTTTTTTATTACTATAATGATATATATATTTATAAAACTAATATATTAAAATTTAATTTCGCCAGAATCCGGATTAAACAATAGGGTCGGCTTGTTTACCACGGGACAGTATATTTTGATTCACGGCGGACTCGTGCTGGCCGCTATCTGTCTTACTCACTTGCGTGTTATACCCTTCGCCAATTTATGCGTGAAAGCCTCGCAAACACTTCACGATCGAATGTTCTCCACCATGATAAAGGGCATTACGAGATTCTTCGACACCAGCTCTTCTGGTGAGATATTTTTTGGTTTTACGAAATTTTTCCACATTTTTAATAATATATTCATAAAAATACACCTATCGTCGCAGTCAATATCTTTGTCAAAATCATAAATAATTTTTTCAGGACGTATCTTAAATCGTTTTACAAAGGATATGGGAGCTTTGGATGAAATACTGCCAAGATCTTTACTAGACGTGTTCCAGATTTACAGTACTTTAGTTTTTATATTGGTGTTAAACGCCGTAGCCTTATATTGGACGTTAATACCGTCTACTGTCCTCATGATATTTTTTGTCTTTTTCGTAAAGTTGTACTTAAAGACGGCTCAAGGCGTGAAAAGACTTGAGGGGACAAGTGAGTAACAATCATTTATATAATCAATTATCAATATTATGTCCAATACGCAGATAAAATATAATTATTTTATTTTATATCGCAGCAAAAAGTCCCGTCTTTGGAATGATCACCTCTTCTCTTAACGGAATAGCTACAATCCGGTCTGCTGGAGCGCAACACAGACTAATTCATGAATTTGATAATCACCAGGTAAATTACTAAAAGTACCTTTGATATTTGCTTTTTTTAAAATCCCAGCCAGAGTTGCCAGAGAGAAGAAATGAGGTGGGAATCGAACTTATATATTTAATACAATATTTTACTTAAGATGTGGTCAAAAATTATTTTCTTATCCAAAATTTTATATTTAAACTGCATACATAATGTATATTTCAGGATCTACATACATCCGCATGGAATAGCTTTTTGGGAGGCGGCAGCGCTTTTGGTTTCTATTTAGATACTTTATGCCAAATGTATTTAACTGTTATTATCTTCGTATTTCTATACGTTGACTTTGGTAAGTTTCTCAGATGTAAGCTAATATACAATGATAACAAATAATATGTGTTAAATTAAATAGCTATTGCAAAATAATATTCCGTCGTCAAAGCCTCAGAGGCTCAGTGACGCAGTGGCATAACGGTGTCGCCCGTAAACGCGACGGCTCTGGGTTCAATTCCCACTCGAGGAAGTGAAATATTTCTTTACGTTTATATTTCCATTTTTCTTCCCTCTGGTGTCGAGGCAAAGAGCGACATTGAGTTCTGCCACTCAATACCTCCAGAATTCGTGAGAAAGTGGGGAACGGAGTGTCTTAACACCGAGGTTCCCTCTGCCTACCCTGCTGTATGCGGGATATAGCGTGAAGGTGAAAAAAATTTTTAAATAATTAGTTTTGGAATGATATCTTACATAAAAAGCACTTCTAGATGGGTGTAAGTTTTAGATATATTTTACTTTTTATTACAATTCTAAATATTAGTCTCCCTGTTCATCGGGTAAAAGATAGGGGGGAACACCCTCAATTTACGATATTATTCTTAATTTGTATTAACATTTTTCCTTGATGCCTAGGTGATTTAATACCAGTGGGTAGCGTGGGGTTGGCGGTGACCCAAAGCAACATGCTGACAGCAATGTTACAGCACGGTGCAAGAATGTTGGTAGAGTTTCTTGCACAACTTACTAGCGTAGAGCGTGTGTTGGAATATACTAAAATAGAAACAGAGGCCAATCTCTTTGACGGCCGTAAGCATTTTTTATATTAATATATAAATTCATACAATTAATAATTTAACATATATAATTTTATATATGTATACAATATGTTCCATTTTCAGAAATACCTCTACCGCCCACGTGGCCTGATCAGGGCCGTATTTTGTTCCAGGATGTAAATCTTAAGTACGCACCAGAGGAAGCTCCTGTGTTGAAAAATTTAAATATCACAATAGAGAGTGGCTGGAAGGTTCGTTATTTATTCCCATGATAAATCAGAAAATGAAAAAAATACACATAAAATAATAAATATTTGCTAAATATTTCAACAGATTGGAATCGTTGGGAGAACGGGAGCTGGAAAATCATCATTAATTTCAGCAATATTCAGATTCGCTTTTATAGAAGGAAAGATTTCAATAGATGGTATTGACACATCGCTAATATCGAAGCAGGTAATAGATAGATAAATTTACTATTTATCTACAAACCCAGTGATAATAACAATCTGATCACCAATGTCAGCATAATTTAAAATACATTGCTATACTTAACTATACTTAATGATACTGGAAAACCTAAAAAAGCAAACAAATAGTCAGATACTTCTCGATTCTGAGAGCAAAGTAACATAAACAAATATATATTTACAAATATTATATATTGATGAAATTAATGCAAAAGAATTAAGTGAAATTCTGATTTAATGTCTTTTAGGAGTTGCGATCAAAAATTTCTATTATACCGCAAGAGCCAGTTCTTTTCTCGGCGACTATCAGATACAACTTGGATCCCTTTGATATCTATAGTGACGATGAATTATGGAGAGCTTTGGAACAGGTTTGTATTATTTTCAAATATAAATTTAGGAAAGCCAAAAATGTATGCAGGTTATATAATAGATCGTTTTTTTTGTATTTTAGGTTGACATGAAATCGTCTGTACCGTCATTAGACTTTAAAGTAACCGAAGGAGGTGCTAACTTTTCAGTCGGCCAAAGGCAGCTCATGTGTTTGGCGCGCGCAGTACTGAGATCAAATAAAATACTTATAATGGATGAGGCCACTGCTAATGTAGATCCTCAGTAAGTTATTATAGTTTATTATATAATTTTATTTAAATAGGTATTATATAAATAGAAAAATCAAAATATAACCTTTGATTCCTTTTTTTTTTACAGAACTGACAATTTCATCCAGCAAACAATTCGCCGGCAATTCAGTTCGTGCACGGTATTGACCATCGCTCACCGTCTCAACACAATCATGGATTCCGACAGAGTCTTAGTGATGAACAGCGGAGAAATTGCAGAATTTGATCATCCATATATCCTACTGTCTGATCCGAATAGTCATTTCACATCGATGGTCAATGAAACCGGTGAAAAGAACAGTGAGATGTTATTCCAAATATCCAAAGATACCTACTTTCAAAGTAATATCAAAGAAAACGGTAGATAGTAGAAAGTGATAGGCGTGATTGGTTATACTAATTGTTTTTTGCTTTAATATAGTCATAGTTATTAGCTTTACAGTTAATCTTCTGTATTGTATTTTTTTTCACTAGTGTGCGATTTTATTTATGGACTCGAATGCAATAAAGCAATAACTATAGTTTAACACCTGAAGAAACTGTGATTAAATGAAGTGACTGAAAAATAATGATGAAAAACAACACTGACTATTATTTTATAATAAGACCAAAAAGGGATATGTATTTTTTAATGTAACAAGGTTATATTGAAAATATTAGATATTTATGTACTCCTTCTAAAACCTTTTTTAATTGTGTTCACTACAGAAATTAAATGTTTGTTATTTAAATTTATAAATTGTATCTAATGTTTTGGTTATAGGATTTTTTTACATACATTACAAATAAACAAAATTTTAAACCTTGCCAATATTCTTAGTAATAATATGACAATGTGAATAGATAGACAAATATTTAAAATGTTTTGTAAGATTATATTTTTAACGTATACTATTAAAATACAATTTTTTTCCAGCTTCACGCTGTATCCTGCACCCAGCAGAGTAGGCAGAGTGAACATAGTGTTAAGACACTCCGTTCCCCACTGTCTACCGAATTCTGGAGGCGTTGCGTGTTGAGTGGCAGAACTCAACGCCGCGCTTTGCCTCAACACCAGAGCGAATAAATGGGAATATAAACATAAATATATATTTCACTTCCTTGAATGGGAGTCGAACCCACAATCAAGTCATTACAGTCGTTCCCTTGTGCCGCTGCGCCACGACGGCCTCATTACTAAATACATGTATTTAAAATATTTTGTAAAACTTACATTTATTTATTCATCTAAACAGCATACAAAGTAACCGCCGACGCGGATGATAGCATCGGTAGATTCGATATGACAGCATTAAAATAATTAGAACTAAGCCTATATAAAATATGTAGTTTTTATGATTTTCAAAAAAACTTTTCAATTTCACTTGTTTACATGCATCGCAGCAACTCATTATGCCTCATGTAATTTAGGGTTTATAATTTCACCTAAAATAAATTAAACTGGTTTAATGGAATTTGAAAGCGTATTATATTATAATATTTATACGTATATAATATATAAGTGATATACAAATTACATTATATATTTTCATTACCTTCGCTGCTATAAAGAGTATTTCATCAATAAAGCGTATATCTTTTAATTATATTGTTATATATATATATATATATAAACTATGGAGGTGGAAAATTATTATTAATTATTTCAAATTATTATTATTACTATATTTTTTCAATCAGTCCTACCTTACTTAATGCATATTGTGTCATTTTATAAAATCACTTTAAAATACATAAATAAATTATTTGTAACTTATGTGAAAAACTGAAACAATGAGCTTACGATAAATAAACTTAATTAATAATTTTACTTACAATGTTCTTCCAATTTCGAATATACTCTGCATACTTGGCATGTATGCAGTCACCCGAATACGTACGAAACTTATATAATCACGTAATATATATATTTTCTTTTAGTAGCATTTTCTTTTATAAATAATTACACTTATACAGTTTCTAAAGAGAATGTAAAATTGAATATTTCTGCCATTTTTGCAGTGATGATTTTAATGAATTTCACATTTCATAGGTTATTTTGTTTGACATTAAAAGATACACCTTCATATTAGGTGCCAGTAGTAAATGAAAATTAATTGTCAAAAAATATATGAGTACCGATAACACTATAATGTCTTTGGGTATAGTGGCAGTATTACATTTGTATGTGGAGCAAACATTATATGACCGACGAGATTTACGTGCTATTTTTTTGTATTCTATTTACCTGTGTACACGAAGTATAATTTGGAAGACAAAAAGAGAGAGTAATCTGCAATTAAGTTATCAGGTGAGGCTTCCAGTTTAGGGACATATTAATTAATACACCAAGATACTTCACGGTGTTTGTTCTTCTTAGCAGCGGACAGTTACATAATGTAGCCATATTGTCAGAAGGACCGACAACCGATGGAGAAAGGTCCTTGAATGGTGACCAAGTTTCGGCAAAAGGAGTACAGGCCGCCCTTCAACCAGGTGGACCGACGACCTAAGAGAAGACAGTGGGAATCCACTGGATTCAATGGGCGCAGGACCGGACGGAGCGACGAGCATTATGGGAGGCCTATATCCAGCAGTGGATTTTGAAAGGCAGATGTATGGACGAATGGATGGACCTCATCTCTTCATACTTTTTGCTCATAAGACTCGAGGACTTTTCAGTTTCTGCTTTTACTTTTTAATTTCTTCATTTTGACCTTTTATTTCTGATATGTAAGCAGTTATTTTCCAACAAAGTAATAAATACTTGTTACATTATAAACTTCTGTTTCTAGCGAATAGGGCTCCAACAAAAAGCTGCTTAAGTCCTAAGTCACCTAAAAACATTATACTGAAATGAACAAACGTTTCAGGATTGTAACACTTAAAAGATTACACTGCAGATTAAGTCTATCATCAAATCTCAACTGAGATTGATGTTCGGATTTAAAGGGCTTTTTGTGGAAAACCCAAAGGTAAGGAGCGATAAGTATCATAGAAAGGGATCAAACGATCCTTTACTCTAAGGGAAATTTTCGATTATAGGTATATCAAGTAACTAAACATGGAGCCTATCGCACCCCTAAAGCCTTTTATACTTAATATGTAGATAATTCATTAAGTTAAATACAATATTTATGTAATATTTCTCATACACAATTTTAGTGTTTTGTAAGAAATAAATTGGTATTATAATTGATATTCATAAATTAATTATCAAAAATAAATTACTATATCACAAATATATATTTTATTACAAATAAATAAATAAATAAATATATATATATTATTATAAATAACATAAGTATTAATAGCCCAAGAACCTGTGGCATCCAGACCTTCGTGATTGTAAAACTTGAAAGGTTTTCTGCGCAAGCAACCAACAACTGAAGAAAATGTTCAGTGTTGGATTTAAATATGGAAAAAAGGAAATATATAAAAAAGAGCTTTATATACCTTATTTACCTAACCAAAGAAAGCTGCCAAAGTATTTAAAATCCAAATTTCACATGCAATGATCGTATTTACCAGTATTGGAAGTATGCAGTGAAAAAAATTCAGGTTTTATATATATAAAATAATATTAAAATAATGAATGAAATATAATGAAATAATGAAATAATGAAATTAATATTAAAATAAAATAATGAAATTAATATTAAAATAATGAAGTTCCGGCTGTCACAGGATCCGCTATAATAAGGTTCATTGAAGGCCTTTAATTATTCGCAGTACTTTCGCAGGTCATTACAAATCCTAAGATAATTTAAAATTTCGTTAAAAACGGTTAGAATTGATTTATTTAAGAAATAATTTTTAATTTAAAATGATTTAAGTAATGATTCATATATACTATCTATTAAGCCAATCATCATAATATGTAATTAGTGAGCGATGAGTAGCGGAACTCAACACCGCGCTTTGCCTCGTTACCAGAGTGGACAAATAAGAACATTAAATATTTAATTTCCAAGGGTAGGAATTGAACTCACAAATTACCGCGTTTACGCTGTACCCCTGCGCTAACACTGTCCTCAATCAAGATCAAAGGAAGAGGATTATTAAAAAATATATAATATTTTAAAATAAATATTTAATTTCAACTTACAAAACAAGTGGCATACAAATAAAAACTTTATAAAACTTAAAGACAAACAAGGTACTAACTTAAATTAGTAGTTTCTAAATACTTTTGCCTAGCAATATCACGTAATTGGTTACTCATATTTTCTCCAGTTTCTTTTACCATTGAATTAAGTGAGCTATCGGGATCAGAGAGAAGCAGGTGAGGGTGGTCGAACTCTGATACGCGGCCGGCGCTCATGACCAGGACCCGATCCGAATCCATGATGGTGTTGAGACGATGGGCGATCGTTAGTACCGTACAAGTAGCGAACTGGCGTCTAATTGTCATTTGTATTAGGGCATCAGTTCTGAAAAATAAAATAAGTAGATTTATTGAGAGCTAGATTTTCTAGATTTTAATTTTATAGCATATATTTTTATTATATGCCATCAAAATTATTAATCTACTATCGTTTGCTTACATCTTTGCACACAAAAAAGTCAACACAAGGACAAATAACTACAGCTAGGTGCGACAAACACTCACATATTAGAGTAACAACTCCTTAATGTAGGCACAAAACAATAAATAAAGAAAATTAAAAGTACTTTAATAGTTTAATAGGCACAGGAGAATTTGATCCAAACCCTATTTTCCGGGGTGGTGGTTAAAGAGGATTACTTTATGATGAGGAATTCACTGGTACATATATATTAAGCTTATTGAATAGTTGAAGGCAGTCAATTTTGTTTGTCACTAAAACTCCACCATATAAAATTATTGATTATAAGTTATAATAATATTTGAAGTATAACTGACACTAATTGGTAGCCTTGGAGGTATCATTAATACGTAACAGAAATAGTGAAATAAATTCTCCAAATTAAGTATAAATTAACTGTTCAACGTTTTAAAAGTATTAGATCATAATTTCTGGTTAAAAAATATTTTTATTTTATTTGCATTGTTTATAAGTACAGAACCATCCGTGCGTGAGTTCGTCACTCGCACTTGACAAGTTTTTTGTTTCCCTTGTAGACATAGCTATTTGTTTCAAAGATATTTGAATGTTTAGAATGAGGAAAAACATTTAAAACGAAAAAAAAACCATAATTAACTAATAATTGAATGATAATAAACATTATGGATTAATTTTTTATTATAAATTCATAATTTATTATTGTTCTCTAAAGAATTGAATTAGATTGAGCTACTTATCTGTGTACTGTTCGTGTTATAGTAAAGTTAAAATACAATTTTACCAAATAATAAATGCGACGCTCGCGCATTCACCACACGAGTACGGCAATTTCAGATTAATCCAAATAACCAAATTTATTATTTTGCAAAAATATGCAAAATATATATATCAAGTGAAACGTCCACTTTGCTTCTGAATTTCTTACTTCTTCTTCACTTCTGAATTTATTTACCAAAAATACTATTTAGCTAGGCGATTTATAAACCTCAAAGCGTATCTACAAAGTTTCTATTTTATAAGACACTATGTAAAATTAAATATTTATACAAATTTGAGGACGAAAAAGGAAGGATTTCGGAACCCCAATTGTATGTTTGTACGCTTTGTAGAAACGGTAGAAACAAGTAATATAGTGTAAGACACTCCTTCCCCTACTTTCGGCCTTATTTTCAGGAGATTTTGTGTTGAGTTAAACTCAACGCCGCGCTTTATAACCAGCACGGTAATGAAAATAAATAATTAAAAACATTATAAAATCATTAATTACATCGTGCGTGATAATATATTTTTTGACTAATGATATACTCCACGTATATCACGTCATTAGTCAAAAATTATATTTTCAGCACAATTAATAATATTTTAAACGACAAAAATAATAAGGAAAAATAAAAAAGAAATTTACACACCCACACACAAACACACACACACACACACTTGAAACAGAACAATGTAAATCTGAATAATCGTCACGCTTAGTCTCGTTACCAGCGCGAGGAAACGAAAATATAAAATATTTAACTCGACTAGGAATCGAACTTACAACCTATTGCGTTTACAGTGCTGTGTGCCGAACACAGCGTTAAGTGATTTAATTTATTTTTTTATTTAAAGTTTTACCTATAGCAAAGTGTTTACCTACAGAAGTGGATAAAAACCGGCTCGTGGCGATAATAATAATTATTATTTAAATAATTTGTTATTCAATAACAACAAAAATAAACGAAAACAACTGCAAGACTAGAAAATGTAAATTAAAAAAAAACAAAACATTGACTTAAAAACTGTACACAAATCTATATACAAACTTAGACTAAAACTACCAAGTACAAAATTATATTTAGATTACTTAAAATTACAGTTAGTTATTATTTAAAATTAATTATCTTATTTTTCAAAAAGAGTAGGATAAAAGAAAGTGTAATATTTTATAAAGATTGATCACTCACTGCGGGTCAACGTTAGCCGTCGCCTCGTCCATAACGAGTATTTTATTGGAACGCAAGATGGCGCGCGCGAGGCACACGAGTTGACGTTGGCCGACGGAAAAGTTCGACCCGCCTTCTGTTACCATATAGTCCAGCGCCGGAATTGCATCTTTCAGTTCCACCTGGTTCATTTTAATGTTGTTATTATTATAAAAATAAAATCATAAAAACAGGGAAAGAGAATAAAGTTAAACTAAATATTGCTACTACTATATGTATCTTTATTATAAATAATTTGAGTTATTTGAAGCGCAAGGGCACAAAGGACTGTAACGCAAAGATTGTGGGTTCGATTCCTTGTCGGCTGTCTGGCACCAAAGCGTTCATCAATGTCTGAAAGCAATGAAAGACATTGCGTGTTGAGTGGCGGAACTCAACCCTGCGCTTCGCCTCGACACCAAAGTGAAGGAACGAAAATATAAAATTAAATAAATATTATAAAATATTACCGACCCACCTTTCAATGTTTCGAACTATAATTTTAGGGTTAACATTCTTAAAATCTATTTATAGCTATATAAACAAAATTAATTACATAAACTTCCTATTTCGGCAATCGTATTTACATAACAGGTCGGTAGGTATAAACATTAAGCGAAACTACTGACGGCGCAATATTTCGTAATTAAAATTCCAGTAGGGCTTGACATTTGACCTCTGAAACACGTATCACAAACAGCGAAAACTCTGGAATTCTTATTTATTTTAATACGTATTCAATATAAATATTATGAATAATAGAATAAAAGATTAATGACACATAATTGGCTTGTTATTTATTTAATGTCCCCTAATCTATCAGACTAATAAATTAATTACTTATTTAAATAGACTTAAAAATATATATTTTAATGCTATATACGAGTACATACTGCCTGATGGTAATCACACTCACCTGTTCCAAAGCTTTCCAAATTTCATCGTCACTATAATGATTGAAAGGATCGAGGTTGTACCGGACCGGTGCAGAAAATAACACAGGCTCTTGAGGTATTATGGATATTTTTGATCTGAGTTCCTGCGAACAAAAGATAATATATTTATATATATATTTTTTTTTATTAAAGGAAGGAAGGAAGTTGAAAAATATGTTTTGTAATTTGTTTATTGATTTATATTTTAATTTAAAAATTACAATATAAATTTAATTCTATATATTTTATAATATAAATATAATAGTATATTTTCATTACTTTGCTCGGATGTTTAGGTTAAGCCCGGCGTTGATTTCCACCGTTCAACACGCAATCCCTCCAGAATTGGGTGGAAAATAGGAAACGGAGTTTCCTAACACTACGCTCCCTCTACCTACCCTGAGTGTGCGGGATATAACATGACGTATAAGTTGTGTTCTCCATTTCAGAATGTTCATGTCTATTAGCGATATTTTGTATAAAGTAAACACTTGTTTAACATAATTTGTAAATAGTTTTGCTGTCAAACGAGAAAAACCTGCCCTCACATAATGAGATTCGCTAAGTAATCGTACAACGGTGCCACATTCATAAGAGCACATTAAAATATTTATAGAGAATCCATTAGAAGATAACAAAGGTATTTTAAAGTCGTTTACAGGTGAAAAAAAATCAGATTCACGCTTTATCCCGCACACTACAGAGTAGGCAGAAGGAACCTAGTGTTAAGACACTTCGATCCCCATTTTGCGCCGAATTATGGAGGCATTGCGTGTTGAGCAGCAGAACTCAAAGCCAACAATAAATATTGACACCCTGAGTGGGGATAGAATCCACACCAGTGTTTGCAGTCACACTTTTGCCTCTGCGCCACGACTGACCTTAAAAATTATGTACTGGAATCAAAATTCATTCCTGAGATTCCATTTCACAATAGGAAAAAGAAGTTGAGTAAAATTATAGACTTAATATCATAAAATATATAAGTTATAATTACCTTTTTAGATATTCCACAAGTGTCGACGCCATCGATTTTAATGCTTCCTTCGATGTTGGAAAGTCGAAAGAGCGCCGATATCAATGAAGACTTTCCAGCACCCGTTCTACCCACGATACCTACCTATTGAATTTGATTTATTTCCTATATAAAATTATATTACGACACAATTGTCACCATTGTAGGTATGTATAAACTTAAATATTTAAATTTATTTTCTATAAACCTTTATCTACCTTCCAGCCACTATTTATAGTGAAGTTCAAATCGACAAGAACAGGTGCATCTTCGACTCCATATTTTAAGCTGACATTTTCAAAATGAATTTGTCCATCTGTCGGCCAATTTTGTGGAGGTACAGTCGCTGAAAATATTTTATTAAAAGTATTAAATTTTCTTTTTGTTGTAGAGATATTGAAGTTTTTGCTTCATATGATTACAGGTAATTTTAATATTACTAGTAGGTAGAGAGGTCAGCCATGGCAAGAGGGGCGCAAAGTGTAAATGCGACAAGTTATGGGTTCGGTCCCACCCGTGGAAATGAAATATTAAATATTTTTTCACTCTGGTGTCGAGGCAAAGCGTGGTATTGAGTTTAGCCACTCAACTTGCTTGCAAACTTCGGTCTAAACTTGGGGAACGGGGTGTCTTAACACTAAGTTCCCTCCCCATACCCTGATCTATACGGGATGCAGCGTGAACCTGATAAAATATAGTAGATAATAATTGTTTTATTTCAACTCACGTCCATCTTCCATATTTTCCTCGGCAGGAAGCCGCGCATACTCTAACACACGCTCAACAGAGGTCATATTTCCTAGAAGATCAGCAGTGACGCGCGCCGCCATTTGCAACATCATGGTCAACGTCAAGGACTGACTCACTGCGAGTCCCACGCTGCCTACCGGTATGAGGGTTCCTAAGGGATTTTTGTGTATTTTTTTTTATTTAAACATGTTTACTTTAGTCTTGGAATTGTTTGTAATCTGTGGACATTTGTATTCAATTGATTTTCCAAAATATATATTAATTCAATTCAAAATTCAAACATAATTTAAGAATGATAAAAATTTTTGTATAAGCTGCAAAAGTACCAGACGAAAGTACTGATAAAAATGTAGAGTGAAAAGGCAGAGAATGAAAGAGATGAAGGTTAACGATCAAATTCAGGAAAAAAGGGGTGCTTTCGAAAGACGGTGAAGGACTGTAAAGTCTCATCAAAATCTGTTTAGTTGTCTTTATGTGAAAGTGTAACGGACATTCATTCAGCCTTAGATGCTACACTGCTGATGCCTTAGATGCCTTAGATGCTGCCACATTTATAATACTTGTAGGATTGATAATTACCATGGAAATATTTTCTATTATTACAAACGTAAATTTTAGATAAATTATAATTACGTAATAACTTTGACGAAATATTATAAAAAAAAACATAGTACATCACGTTAGTAAATGGATTTATACTAATAACACTGTATATTACCATACATATCAGCCATAGCAACGTAGCGTAGATAAATCGTAAATGTGATATATCATTATGTATTTTCCTGCTCCTTGCTAGAATTTAATCCAACGAAGCTTTAAAACTGGACTCCGTTATCATATGTTTTATTTAAATAGTTTTCAAGTGGAACAAATATGATAAAATTATTATTTTACAAATTACGTTTATAATAAATTATCATCACTATTACTTACCAAAATCGATTAAAAGAAAGATGGCCAGAACAATTCCCAGATAAATCAGACATAAAATATCTAAGAGTAAGGAAAAAGCATTTGATCCTCCTAAAAATGTATAAAATGCACTGGAATTGAGATCCTGAAAATGTGAAAATCATATTTTACATAGATGAATTTTTATATAATTTAATTTTAATGGATAGCAAGGTTATCACATCAAGGAACGAAGGACTGTAACAGGTGTATTATCAGTCAATAACATTAAAGTTGGATAAGATACCTGAGCGGAATCGAAGGTGCGCAGTAATCTGTTCTGCGAGTCTGAACTCCTTATGGTCGAAAGTCCTGATATTGTAGAGTTTATCATACTGAATACTGGACTTTTCGCTGTTAAAGAATAAAAATCAATAAATATATAACTATATATGTCATATATATATAAATATATATAACTTATTAGATTATTATATGTATTACAATTTATATTACAAATTCTTACTTGTACTCTCCAATCTCTTAACAGCTTGAGCAGCATTTAGATACCACCTTAGCAATAATAAAAATACCGTCAAGAGTACAGCTGTTGGTATGAGCGTCCAGGGAAGAGCCAGAGCATTCAAAATAAGTACGCTTAAAACAAATAGATACATTTGAATTGTCTCCAGCATGCTACGAGGTAGAAGTTCATCCATGGCTCCCATGTCTTTGGAGAATCTGTTTAAGACGCGACCTGTTTAAGAAAAAGATCGCTAATAGTATTTAAGGGAAATAATCTTGCGGTTTTACTTATAACAATATAATTTAAACGTCACATTTGTACATTGTCACTGAAAGTGAAACGCAGTTATATACTCGTACATATATATTACAGTTTCACGCTATATCCTCCATACAGCAGGATAAGCAGGGTGAAGCACTACACTACACTTAACACTAGTGTTAAGACACTCCGTTCCCCACTTTCCGGCGGCGGAAATGCATGGCGGAACTCAATACAAGGCATTTGCTTTGGTCCCATACCCTGCTGCAAGCGGGATGCAGCGTGAAGCTGACAAAAAAAGTAAAGTCATCGTCACACTTAAACGATTAACCCACAAAGAATTAAAATAAATATGTACAATCACTTAAAAGGAATTTAAAATCAGCCTCGGGGCTTAATATGATGACATCAAATTATTTTCAGGTGCATAAAATGACGCTTGTTGTCTACATACATATTACACTTAGTCAATGTTTGATAAAGACAAGGAATGCAAATATGTATATATAGTGAATGTGATAACATTGATACCATTTGTATGCAATACTGTTGTTAATTTGAATTATTGTGGGCATTTAAAAAATTTTAATTTTTTTTATCACAGAATAAACAAAACAAAAATACGTTACATTATTAAATAAGGAAGAAAAAGTTGTTTGTTTAATGTTGTAATTTTTTTTTATTAAATGTTTACTTAACAAAGGATATAAAGATATTTATATCTTTACTTATAAAATCGTAACTGATCGGTGAATGTACTTGAAAGATATTTTAAAAAAATGTTATTGGGGATCTTTACTAACGTAATAGAACCCAAAGCAATGATTTTTAAATTTTTTGTCTGTCTGTCTGTGCGTTTGCTATCGCTAATCTCAGAATTAGCTACACGGATTTAAATGCGGTTTTCACTATTGGAATGAATTTGACAAAAATAGCATAACTGATTTAATTGCAATTTTCAATATAGCATTTTGGCAAATTTACCTTAATATTTTAGTACTTGTTTTATTTTAATCAGTTCATAAATAGAAAAGATATACCAATATAAAGTATTTAGAACGACTAAACTTGTGCGAAAATTTATATTAACTATATTTATTTTTGAACTAGCGACCCCTTCATGACTTCGCTCATTTGAACTACATAATGTTATTAATTTTCTAATCTGCATAACTTTCGTTTTATAATTATAATAAAGTTTTAAAAAAACGTCTAACAATCTATTTAAGGATAACATCTATTTAACTCTATTAAATAGTTATCTTTAAATTGATGATGTTATTATTAGACCATCTCGGTCAGAAAATAAACAAATGTGTCGTCCAAACGGGGAAAACCGCAAACGGGTAGTATATAATACAAGCAAAAAACTTACGGACATATTTTTACCTGAAGGGTTTCTATCGAAGAACTTCATCACTGCTGTGAGCAGGTTCTTAAACATAATATTATGTAAATTTTGTGAAGCACGCATTGTCATCACCACGAATGACAGTATCCTGGCGTGGGTCATTATTATTATAAATAAAACCACTGCGCCATAGATCCACAGATATTGGCCCGTAGTCAATGAGCCCACTTGTGTTCCGAGACTTGTATCTTAAAGTGCAAAGGAATTTGAACATTAAAAGTTAAAGAAGAAATTTGAGTTCTGCCACCCAACACGCAATGCCTCCAGAATTCGGCAGAAAGTGGGGAACGGAGTGACTTAGCACTGAGGTTCCCTTTGCCTACCCTGCTGTGTGCGGGATACAGCGTGAAGCTGACAGCGTGAAAGTAAAAAAAGTAATTGAAGAATAATTTGATTTAAATCATGAGGTTTATTAGTAGCAAATATACCGATCAATTTTAAGCTGACGTTTAATTTATTACTACATTTATTTTTGAGTAATTATAGTTATTTAATTTTATTAGTTAATTATTTCACATTACCTGGTTCTACTCCTATAGGTAATGATGTTTCATATTCATCCACTTGATTGGTCCTGAAAAATAAAGTACATCTTGAGAAAAGCTTTTAAAATGGGTATATGTATCTTTATGAAACTATTAATTTAGCTTAGCATACCAATAGCTGAGCCAGTAGTCGGAAAATGTAGCTCCAGCTTGGGTTAGCAATAAACAGAATATAGCTCCCATCACTACTATCCAAGACTGGACAGATTTTAAATAGTGTTGGATCACTGCCCATTTTAAATTTCCTTTCGCACGTTCCTCAGCCTCCAATACTTGTTCTTTCTCTTCCTTGGGCTTATCCTCACTAACAGACACTCGTGATATACTCTGCTCTAATACTGGCCTACCATCATCCTTAAAAAAAACAATTGTTGTTAGTATTTTATATTTTGTCAATATTATTATTTTAATATTAAATTTTATTATTTTATCAAGCCAACTCATAGTACTTTCAGGTACCTTATCAGCATTTTCCTCATCGTCGTTTTCCTTATTACACGATAGCACAGAAGAAAATTCTATTTCAGATTTTACCAAGTCCTCATATGAACCCATATTCTTAATTGAACCCTTTAAAAATAAAATACTACTAATCTAAAGTTACAGACTTTTAAATTCATGTCATTAAATATGGCATATATATTTAAATACCTCATTCAAAACTATAATAAAATCTGCGGCCTTCAGGAAATGTACTTGGTGTGTGACTAAAATACGCGTTCGCCCACTTAAATACCTTTGTATACAGCCTTCGAACAACTGCCGCCCAACGTTAGCATCTACAGCCGATAACGGATCATCTAATAAGTATATGTCAGCCTGAAATATTCCATTATACAAGGATATCACCAAAGATTAATTTTAACTTAGATTAAATTTTAACTTAGATTAAATTTTAACTTAGATTAAATTTTAACTAAGTATACAAACAAAATTTAGAATTTCCTCATCATTCATCATTTTAATCCAGCTAATGTTTAATGATTTAATCGGACGCCATCTGGGCTAAATAGGTTGCAATATACCTAAACTATAAACTTTAATGAACATAAGTTACAGCTAAGTTGGTGGGAAGAGATTTGCATATTTGTGTCGATAATTATAATTCTGCTATGATAAAATAAGACGAATAATTAAGAATTTGCTTGAGATACCTCAGTTACAAAATACTATTTTCAGAATGATAAATGTTAATATTTCAAATTTTCACGCCGCAAAACCCATAATATGAAGTCTGTGACATTTAATTCACCTCACGCTCGTAACTTTTCACATCATGACGTTTCACACCGCAGAGCACACCACACCACATTTATATGCCGGTACACCGACTTCATACACTGTTTAGTTGTATATCTCATAATAATATCATAAAGACACTTTTATGGTACGACAGGTGCTAATATTTTAATATAGGGTAGACCGAGGAGAAACGGATCATTTTTTTTTTTGGAAAAATTAAAATCATAGTAAAGCATACTATATGAAACTTTTATTAGGTTTTTTTTTATGGGAGAGGACAAGGCAAACGAGCGTTCGGGTCACCTGATGGTAAGTGATCACCGCCGCCCACAACCCCATGCAACACCAGAGGAACTACAGGTGCGTTGCCAGGCTTTAAGGTGGAAGATGTTGGGCACCGGGGCCCGTCATTGCCTAATGCGAAACGCAGTGGCAAGAGACACTACATCACGCCGGTTTTAAATGCCGGGGGTGGTATTAATCCGGTCGAGACTACCCATGCGTGTTGCCATTACTGGCGACGTGACTCTACCACACGTACTTTAGTCGCCTCTTACGATACCCACAGTACCAGGTGATCCTATTCTAAGCCGGGATCACACGGCGAGTATGAAAGGCTTTACAAAAAATTTACACAAAAGCTTTCCTAAATTCTCGATACACCTCCTAATTTGACCCTTTTGATCGAAACGCATAAAAAACAGCTGATGCTGTTTCGTCATTCAGACTGGATATTATTCTAGAAGCATCGAGTCGGTAAATAGCTCGAACAGTAGAGATAATAAAAAAACATAGGGTACCTTAATATTTAATTATTTATAAAATTCAATGTTATAATTAATCAATATATATTATTTTAAGTACTCACTTGTCTGTATATAGCCCTCGCAAGGTTAATTCTAGCTCTCTGCCCTCCGGATAATGAAACACCTCGCTCTCCTACTAACGACAGGTCGCCGTATGGAAACTGCATGAAATCCGGTGATAGCGAACACACTCGACAAACCTTATGAAAAAAAAGATTTTTTTTAAAGACTGTAAAGAGGATTTCGTGAAAAAAAAAGATATAAAATATAATAATACTCGTAGACAGATCTAATTACTACGAAATTTAAATGATATATAATATAATTAAGAAAAGAAATATTCAGATATAAAAAGATTTATTATTATAGTATCCTATAGTATATATAGTATATATAGTAGTAGGGCAAATTGAACCTCGTTTTAAGACACTCCGTTCCCCACTCACTGGAGGCATTGTGTGTTGAGTGGCAGAACTCAACGCCGCGCTTAGTTTCGACACCAGAGCGTAAAAATAGAAAACAAGTGAGGTTCGAACCCACAACTGTCGCCTTATAGTCACACCTTTGTGCCGATGCGCTATGACGGCTTCTTAAAAAAAAGATTTATTTTAAATAAATTCATGAATGGAATAAATATTTCTTAAAAACATGCTTGTTAAAAGAATTTATTATTTTTCACCGATTTTTATATAAACACAAAAATATAATATGGTCGACAATTACTTACTTAATTACTTAGTTTCACGCTATATCCCTAGTGGGGTAATCAGAGAGAACGGGGCTCCAAGCGCTACGGTCCCTACATATCTCTTTCGTTCTGCCCCTTCAGTGTTTACTCATGCTTTTTACGTGACCTCCCTATCTTCGATACTGGGTTTTCAAAGATCAACCGAGGTCTTCCCCTACCTCTCTTACCACTCACTTTTCCATCATAAGTCTTGTTTGCCATTCTTTCATCACTCATTCGTCCACCGTACTCAAACCAGCTGAGCACCTACTTCTATATTCTCACCGTGACATTCTCGCCAATACCTGCTATTCTCTGTATCTCTCTTTTCATTACGACAATAATTAACTTTCATTTTTCTTTTGCACCTACGCTTCGCTGCCGTATAACAGAGTTTCGCCGTCACATCAATGCAGGCAGCTAAGGTCCCGTTAACTCTATTATCGGCAGCAATACGCCTTTCCATTATTGAAGGTCACAAATAAATTGATATGATAAAAAAAATTATCGTTCACACTATCTTGACACATAATATTGTAAAAAAAAACACGAATTAATTGATTGATTCATTAATTATGATATTTTTTTCAGCTTCACCCTGTACACTCCGTTCCCCATTTTTTGTCGAATTCTGGAGGCAATGCGTGTTGAGTGGCAGAACTCGACGCCGCGCTTTGTCTCGACACCAGAGCAAAGAAAAATGGATATATATACGGGCGGCACCCTTGTACCACTGCGCCACGACAGCCGCAATCAATCAATTATGAAATAATAAGAATAAATTTATGTGGAATAAGTTATGTGAAATAACTTCTGTTCTGAAATGTAATAAATATCATAACAGCAAGTTAACAATTTTTTCCTTTGCTTTTATACTATTTATCTATTTAACAGATTAAAAAGAAATAATGAGGTATATCTTACCTCTTTATATCTGGCAACATCATAGGGTAGCCCAAACAAAATATTTTCTCTCACTGTCGCCGGGAAAAGCCAGGATTCCTGACATGCATAAGATACACTGCCCTTCACGCTCAAAGTTCCACTAATTACGGGTAGTTCACGAAGCAATACTTGCAATAGTGACGACTAAAAACATATAAAATAATAAGCCGGTTGAATAAACCTATTTTTTCATTCTATATATTAAATATCGTAGGTAAATATATATTTTATACATTTGAAAATATTGTAACAGTATAATATATATGATTTACTTTCCCAGAGCCGACCGGACCGACGATAGCGCATAGCTTTCCTTTCATAATGTACGCACTAATGTTCTTTAAAGTAATTTCTTCGGTTTTATCCTCATTCATGTTCCAAGAAGCGCTTACAGATGACAGCTCTACTATACGATCTGGGAAATCGTGTACTGGCAGACTTGAATCGACTAAAGCAAAATAAATACAAATTATTATATATATATATAATCTATCAATAAAATAAATGTTTGAAATCGACAATTTCAATATTGTCTAATTGTCCAATATTAACATATATTAGACAATATTGAATGTCAAACAGTTTTTTTTTTAAATTGTTCCATATAGGTACACTAGTACATAGACGTACACATATATTATAATAATATAATCTTTATAATGATTTTTTTTCTTATTAATTATATTTTTCACTAACTATCTTAAAGCAAAATAACATGTAAAAATAGATTACTTTCAAGTTTCTACCCAGGTCATACAGTATCATCATACAAAACTATCGGTAAAACCGGTTTCTAAATATTAACAAGAAAACAAAATTCTAACACGAGCCGTTCTTGATAATTGTCTGTTTTAAATATTGCTCACCGATGGATGGCCTGACAGTGTCTGATGCCGAATATTTCTGTGCAACTATTGAACTGGGATTCATGGTGATTGGTTTCCCATTAAAGCTGACAGGGATAATAGGCTTTTCATATTTCGTTAACACCGACAAATCTTCCCTTTCGTCTAAAACAAATCTTTATATTTATTTAAAGCGTTATATTTACATTTTTTTATTTTCTGAATAATATAATATGTAGTATACTTACCCATTGAGAGAACATTTTGTATGCGTGTTAATGACACATTTAGTTCCGAGAGACTTGCTATGGCAAGCGGTAAAATAAAGGTCAAATTCATTTGCACAATACTGAGAAACACTTTAATAGGGTATATCTGAAAAAAGAAGGTTGCCAATGTTGAATTTTAAAATAATACAATTTTTTCGGAAAATATATTCAATAGTGTACGTATATATATAAATATATATATCATTATTGATCCATAAAGTGTCCATGAAGTATCACATACCATGTCAGCTCTAAGCAATAGTCCAGACAGGATAATAGTCAACGATGTGAAGAATAATGTACTGCGCTCTGCATACATCATGAACCCTAAGAAAACACTCCGAATGCAGATAGATTTTCTGAGAGCAGCGAGTTCGAATTGTCGAGCTTTTTCTACTACAGCTTGAAAGGACTTTTCCCATGCGTACATTTTGATAACCTGTTACAGCAATATATGCTTTTACTATGTGGATAATATTAATTATAAGTTAGAAAGTAGTATTATAGACGACTAGTAAGCTCAGCCGGCTTCACCGTTTATTAAATATATTATACTAATATTATATACTAGTCAATCGGCAGAGTGTGGGAAACGGAGTGTCTTAACATAATATATATTTATTATATAATTTTTTTTATATGTATTATAAATGCACATATGTGTACAGTATTGTTTTACTTACTTGAATGCCGTTTATTATTTCCGCCATTAACTTAATTCGCTTGTCAGTCCTCTGAGCTACCGTTCTCCTGACCACAGCCGTGAGTTTAGTTAACGCAGCTGAAATCGATTTCTTATATAAATACGAAAACAAAAACATAATATAGATATACTATTAATATAAAGAAAGATAATTTATACCCTGTATAGGAAGAACCAAGAGCACTACACCAAAGAGACCCACAAAAGGAGCGTATCCACCAGCGTCGTACAAGAAGTATAAAACTACTGATAATTGCAACGGCACCAACCACAAGTAATGCAGAAACATGAAGGCCATGTCAAATCTCGCTACGTCGTTGGACAGAAGGTTTACTATCTTGCCTGCTGCAATTTCATTAACTGACGTCTGGCTCATTCGTAGTATCTACATAACAGAACAGAGAAACATATCAAGATGAGTCCAACTTTGAAATACTATTATTTAATTTGATTATATTTTTTTTTTGTTTCAAATATCATTTACAATGTTTATAAAAAAAGAATTACCTTTCTATATATAAGTGACGAGCATGCTACCTTCATTTTTAAGCTGAAGCGACTTACAAATAAACTATTATGATGTTGTGTCATGAGAGCTATAAAATTTAAAACAAGCATTCCGATGGCATAATAGACGGCCTCCAGCTGTGTTATAGACTGGCTGGCATTTGCAGACCAGTAAGTTAGTAATGTAGAAAAAAGTAAAGGCTGAATAGTTCTGGAAAAAAGCAATTTACCTTTCATATTGTTATAAATCTAAGTATTCAATTAATTTTAAATAAAGATTCATGTTCCTGTGTGTTACAATTTATAATTTTACTTAAAACAAAATGTAGACTATAAATTTTACTATAGTTAACATAGAAACTTGGCCGGAACACAATAAAAAGCTTGATTTTAGAGTAATTACGCTTATTTCCGCCAATTTACACAAATCGAAGTCTGAAGCTGCAGCTTCAGGTGTTGACTTCGATTCCTGCAATATTGGATTGACACCAATTTTGCTGGAATGGATTGAAAAAACCTTAATCTGTCATCTTGGAATTTCCGCCATATAGGATTTGGGTATAGAATGATGTCACAATGTAGGGTAGATTGTGAAACAAGCTAAACGTGTATACTAATTTCAGCAATAAATTCAATCGCGTAAAGAATGAAGATATCTTTTTTAAGATTCAGTTGTAAGATTCCACCATCAACAAATTTACGTTACAATGCAAATTAAATATATAAATGGTATAAATACCTGGCTGTAGCATTTATAAACAGCAAGACAGCACCAGGAGAATAAGTCAACCAATATGCTCTCATCAATGCTTTCCAAAGAGATGGTTTACGATTTTCACGTAAAGCGCGACTATGTTCTGTTAACCAATATCTACAACACGATAGAATTAAAAGTTTTAAATATTTAGGTTCAAATTACAATTATTTTTAAATTAAGTATATTGACAAATTATATTAAAAAGTTTAATTAATAACATTCTCACATACACATTTCGTACTTAAATAATAATATCAAAAATATAGAGATAGATTCTAAGTTATTTACAAAATTTGATTTTATACTTTGAAAATTTACTACAAAAGCAACGTCATAAATAAATAAATATCATAGATAAATAAATATTATTAATATTCATAACTATGAATATATAAAATTATACAATATTTTAAGATTTTCCATAAATTATTCATATAGTCAAGTGTTTACCTTTCTAGCTTTTCACCAAGTATTTCAGAATCATATTGCTTGGTTGGAACGATGAGATCTTGCTCTTCCACATCCCTTCTGTTACCTTTAAACAGTACAGGACACACCCAGCATATAAAGAATTTGGATATAAAATTTGGCTTATTACGTTTTTTCTTCACATCCGATTCCTTAGTGTCATTGGTTTCACTTTTATCCATAGTTATAAAGTCATATAAATTATAATATGTTTATATTTATCGCCAGATGGAAAAGTCATTAAATTTAAAAAATAGTGTCGCTTTGATAAACGTCCGAGGTACTTACTGTATGTACCACTAAGCTAATCTGCGAAGCAACTGATAATGGTAATAATCAATTTGTTATTATAGTATACAGGATGAGTTTTATAAACAAAATAAATAAAAAATAATATATAAAAATAATAAATTGTCTACTTTGTTTCTAATTGTAACTAATTGTTTCTTTAAAAATATTTATATTTTAATCAATCAATATTTTCACATGACATGTTTTATTATTAATAAATTCATAACAAAAATATAATTACAAAATGTAGCTCTTATTCTCATCGAGGGAATTTGAAAGGAGCTATTCTGTTCCATTCTACTAATTTTGAAGTTTTAAAACCATTAGGTATATATAGGATGTCCAGTAAATAATGGTCCGAAATGAAATTCTGTGTCACTCAGATAATTTCTAACTGAAATATGAAAAGTCATGTCAAGTGAAACTTGAGTAAAACTTTTGTGTTTTGAAAATTTGTGATTTAATCTGGCAATTTCGTGAAAAATCACCAAATTTGAAATATCTCGAAAACTGCGAGGATTTCACTTGACATTAATTTTTCATATTTAAGTTAGATATCATCTGAGGAACACCCAGTTGTATTTTGGACCATTATTTACTGAACACCCTGTACAGACATGACATCGTCATCATTTCGTCATTATTATTAAGAAATTGTTGATATTAATAAATAATCTGAATTCTTAGTTTCAATTTAGTTTATTTATATATAAGTCAATTTATTAAAAGCGTATTAATAGTAACGGCACAAGTACAAACATAAGAAATTTCGAAAATAAAAATAGAACAGTATTTGAAATGAAGTTAAAAGAAATTAGAAAAAATTAAATTTGCACTTGTTCTTGATCACAAAACTCTGAGTGAACTGGACAAACTCGAGAAGATAAAGTGTCACACGTACATTTAGATTCAATCATTTTTTTCTCAATATCTTCAATCAACATTTTCACGTGACAAACGGGAATCATTTTACACTCGCATCCATCAGACGCCGTATCCAAGTTATTATTCGAGTACACGACGTAGCTCTCCTTATTATGATTATAACAATTCTCTGTAGGGAGTTGCAGAGACTCATAGAGATATCGTTTGTTGCTTCCATGTTCCGAGTCTATACTATATTTGTTGTCATCAACAAAGCGTCGTTTGCTTGATCCATGACAACTACTGTCTTTATTGCTTGTACAGAGATCGGTGAAATGATTGTCAGTGGAACTTGCAGTATCTTTGAAAATTTCATATTTTTCCTTAGATTTTTTTAGTACGATGTCCTTATAGTATGGCGTACAGCTTCCTTTATCCGAAAACGTTACAATTTTAAGTTGCTTGCTCGAGCTGGAGCTGTGGGATGGCGCATTTATATTTATCGGCTCTGATTTCACTGTATGTAGAACTTTAGACATAATGTACGATATATTTTTAGAGCAACGACCGTTTGCAGCGGATTTCCACAAATAGTCAATTTTTTTATAGCTGGCATTAATCATTGACCTGGCACACCGGCATTTACCTAATGCGCGATCGCACGAACAATTTAGTGTATAACCAAAATAAGGATAGTCAAAGTTATTTCCACTGACATCAGTTTTAGATTTTGCATTGTCTGCACTTGGCGTAGTCTTAGGTGACATAAACTTCTCATTTTTGTCATCCAAAAAAAAAGTCGGTTTACACTCAGTATATAAATTAACAAAAACTTCTGTATCAACATAATGTTGTACAGCGTTTTGACATTCACAATCGGTTACATGAACGTTTCTCAAATCACAGGAAATATTTTTTTCATCTGTAGTTAAGTTTCGAAATTCTCTAGACAGAACATCACATGATTTGTTCTCAGCATTAATATGAGAAGACACTTGACAACTGATGTCATCTATATTTTTTATTTTTTGGTTATTATTAAAACTTTCATCTACTTGTACAAGTATTTCTGTGACCAGTTGTCGAACGGGAGATGTTTGCTTATCCAACTGCGTTTGATCAAATGCACTAGAGTTATTTTCGAAAATATATTTACCTTTTAAGCGCTTAAAATCATTCTCTATTAAATCGCATACTTTTTGTAATATTTTAGGAACTGCAGATTTTTCGTTTTGATCCTTAGACTCACAAGAGCACTGAACCCGTTTAATTTTTAGTTTTATATATTCTTGTAACAGACCATAGGCCCTAGACCAAGGTACATCATTATCGTTTCCTGAACATGAACAAGTAAGAGGGTTAGTACTTTCTGAAATAACCTCCTTCACTTTTTGTAAGATAGAAAGTAACAATTCTTTTTCTTTTAGTTGAGAAAAATGAGAAAATTTACATTTGCGCTGGAGTTCGCATAACTTTCCTTTTAAGTGTTCTTCTAATAAATTAAAGACATTTATCTCTAAATCCTTCGAAATCAAATTTTCTTTACAACAAACACATTTAGATTGACCATTTACTTTTGTATTAGACGAATTATTTGTTAATGATTCAATTTCAAATTTATTAGTTGTTACATTTGGAAATAAATCTTTGTTCTTATAATTGTTTAAGGACTGTGACTGTGATTCTATAATTGGACTATCTGCCCTCATAATATTATTAGAGTCATTATTTTTATAAATATCCTTCAATGTTACACCTAGAAATTTTACATCAAATTTGTCCGAGGGAATTATTTCTGATTTATTGATAGCATCATCTATAGGTAAATTTAGACCTTGTTTACTTTTTTTATTTTCGCAACAGACAGAAGGAAGTTGGTATAATCTTAATGAATCATTTTGTGATTGTTTTCGTAAAGGAGACTTTATATTTTTTGAAAGTTGTTCTTTTAATTGATTATTGTTCTTTTTGGGATATTTAATGCAATTACATGTTTCAGAATCGACGCATGTATATAAATCATCGGAAGATATGGCGTTGCTGTAGCTTCGGTCAAGCCTGGTAATCAATTGTTTAATTTTACATTTGCAAGTATTATCATTGCTTCTATCTAAATTTATTTCAGCTATATATTCAGATTGCGTGGCCAATGGTACGATATCTACACAGTCAGTTCCTTTATTATTAGAACTATATGCTATAACGGAGAAAATGGGAATATTCATCTTACTTTTAGAAGTATGCCTTTCAGTATGTTTTTCGATTATTTCACTTTTTACAGTATTTAAACTAACCGGTGTTGTAACATAATATTTCTCATTGTTTTTACATCCATCGATCGAATTATCTATGGTGCCTTTTGTTTTTTTCAAACGGTCTAGTAAGTCATCTATAGATCTGTTAGAGGGTATCTTATGAAAACATATATCACTAGGACATTTGTATTCTGGAGTCTCATAGTAACTCTTGGAGCTTGAAAACATCACAGGTTTTGATTGTTTTAAGCTGATCGTATTAATTATATTATGTTTTGACAATTTTGATTTCTGTACTTTCAAACTTTTTTGCTTTTGATTATGTGGTATTTTATTGACATTCCTCCGTGTTTCACAGAAGCATAAATTAATAGCAAAAGACTGCTCCCTTTTTCTAAAAACTTTATGTGCGCTCTTTTCTAAATGACTACATCGCTCTTCAAAGGAACAATTTGTTTTGTGGGGACTTTTTTTCTTAGCATCAGATTCGTTTTCGAAATATTTATTGCCCTTTGAATCCTTGGGTAAGGATTTTTTGTTTTTTTTTTCATCTATTTCCTTATTGTATTTAGTGTTTTTGTTTGATAAGCTCATAGTTTCCACTTTCTGAAAACAAAAAATGCTATATTGAACCTTTTAAAAGAAGATAAAAAAAGCTAAATTAAAATAACCCTCTGTCTTAAATATTTAATACATTAAAATAAGTTAATTATTTTTTAACTAAAAATAATGTTTTATTATCTAAATACATGCTTTAGTGATAAGTTTAAATAGGAAATAAAAACAATGCGAACTTCTAAGTAGCCTCGACAACTAAATCTCTGTTTTTTACTAACCGCAGACTTTTGAACTATTTTCGTTATCTTCTCTTCCATGTGCCATAAATCTTCTTTTTTGATCGATTCCTATGAAATAAAAAAAATTATAAACGGTCCAAAATATGACACTTTTATCGATTGGAACAGGTACATACAACACGTAGGTACACGACGTATCTAACACGTAGGTCATCTACGTACGAAAAACTTTAATAGTACCTAACAAATTTAATGGAGATATGTGGAAAACTGCCGCTCATGAATACATAAATTTAAATTGTTTGTCAATTTGTACACCGTTATTCAGAAAACAAATCGAGATTATTACATAAATGAATCTCAAGGCTGCACAATACCACTTATGCTAAGTTGGAAAATCCATGTTTCTCTTGTACGCGTATAATCTATGTATAATTTCGCATGCTCGCATTCGGGAAAACAATTGAATATTTTTTAGCTAAGAACACAATAACTACAATTATCTGCAATAATTAGCTCCCAATTTATAGAGAATTAAAAAAAACTCAGCTTCACGCTGTATCCCGTAGTAGGGTAGGCAGATGGACTTTAGTGTTAAGACACTTCGTTCTCCACCTTCCGCCAAGTTGAAATGGAAATACAAATTTAAATAAATATTTCATTTCCACGTGTGGGGATCTAACCCACAACCAATCGGCTTACAGTCACACTTCTGTGCGCCTGTGTCAAAACTGGCCTCAATAAAAAAAATATAACAAAAAATATTAAGCAAACAAAATTACTATCTACATAAAGATAAACTAGACCTGATTATTATTAGTCATTTCAAGATAATAATTATTGCCAGATGGATAAATTTAAAAGATGAAAGATGGATAAATATATATTATATAATATTTTTATAGTGTTACTCTATACGTAGCGGGGATTTGAACAGAGATTTGGATCAGAGAATTATGGTTTTCATTAATTTACCAACTTATAAAATTAGCATATATATTGTATATTTGTAAAAAAGACAGTGTAACAATATGTTTATTAAAAACAAATTCTACTGGATCATTTTAAGAGTAACGATAAAAATATTATATCGTTTGCAGAGACGCCATAATAAAATGAATGAAATACCTTTTTCAAGTCATCAATTTGGTGTCTTAATTGTGCCACATCTTGTATGGTACGTTTCAAATAAGTTGGTACAGTCCCGTCGTTTACCTTTCGAGTGTTATTTATATTAAGCGGTGCTTTTACTATACACGGGTAAGCCGCCGCTAAAAATGTAATTTTTTATTATATTAATAATATTTTTGCCAATATTAGTCTAAAGAAGAATTCATTCAAGTTAAAATAATATGTTTCTTTTTGCGTTTAATGATTCAAGATAAAATAACATTACGATAACGTTGAATATGAATTATTAATGAACATCCAAAGAATTGTATGCGTTTTATAATACCTAGTTATAGTGGAAACATCCACCTCTAATTCCTTCTAGAATGTAACGGAACATATTACGGGCAATTACTACAAGAGGTTATAATCGATCGATCATGCTTATTGCAAGAATACAAGGAAAAAATTATAAATATTTACAGTTCGAAGGAAAATATTGATTCCGTAAGGACGCAATTGGCATAGACTAAAAATAACAAAGACTATTGTTTTTCTTATATCTGTATATGTTTTATATTATGGTAAGCACCGCCTGCTTATTACATATTAAAAGATTTTAAGATTCGATAATAAATTATTACATTATGGTAACATTCTGAAAAAATATATTATAAAGATTTTTACGTACGTTGATTTTTACACTGACAAGGTGGAGGACCTTTGGACATTATTTCTTTAGCCTTTCTAGTAATCTGTTCAGCTTTTTCATTGCAGAGTTGTTCTGCCAGTTTTGTAGCCAATTTTTGGGCGCGAAGCTCTATGACTCGCTCTTGCATGCCTTTATCTGTTGCGTCATTGTCGGAAGATGGGTCTGCACAACATTTGCCCACCCACTGGAAATTTAAACAATTATAGTTAATTCATTTAAATGATATGTTAATGAAAACTGTGTTTTATTAATTACAAACTGTCCGCCATAACTTTGTTTGCTTTTAAGCGCGCGTTGGACTCGGAAAAAATAATTATTATAATTTTCCTGTACATACTTAGAAGGTAAACAGATATATATATATATATATATACAATTTATGTTATTTAGTTTGTTTATTACATCACTTTTTTAATGTATTTTAAACATTTTTAATGTATTACAAGAATATCGTAACAACTTTTCAGAGCTTTATATATATATTAAATGTATCATGCAAAATTCTATAATTTATTCTTATATTTCTATAAGAATGATGGAAATATTTATATAAATAATTTAAAAAAAAACTATAAATATCGTAAAGTACATTTAAATGACTAATAAGATAAATTTTCACAAACTTTTGCGTGATATTTTTCTATGGAAGTAGCAATGGCAATATCAAGCTCTCCAACGAGTAATTGCGCGAAGAAATTAAACAGGTTCGTCTTGATGACGCTGGAACGATCCCAATTGTGTCTATCTTCAAGACACTTTAACATTTGGCAAGGCATTACTGAACCTGACCCACTAAGCTCTGATTGTAGACCTCCAAACAAGTCGGTCAGCAAGTTAGTGAGAAGCTGACTACTCAATGAAGTGCAAGAACAGGACTCCTGAAAATAAGGAAAATCTATTTGTATCACAAAAAATCTATTCATATTTATTCTAATTGACAAAAATAATTATTAATAACATTTGGACTTTACCAACAACTTAGTTTCTGGAGTACACTGACATAACGCAGCGAGAGAGGGCGTCCTTTTAACTTCTACAGAGGCATCTTGGGGTGATTTACATTTACATTCTATTATTTTTTTCTTTAACTCCATTAATTGTTCTTGCTTTCGCTTCAACTCGTCGACATTGCCCTGCATTCGACTATCACAAGTATCTCTGCAAGCATCTAGATCTTCTATTATGTCTTCTTTTTCTTGACGAAGTTCTTGAATCTACAACAAATATTGGAATGCAAAAAAAACGTTAACACCAGTGTTTTCCTTTTATTATATTTATATTTCAAAAGACCGTAAATACATATAAACGTATAAATACTGTTAACATTTAATTTTCTGATAAGATATTAATCTGCGTCAAGTCAATAGTTATCATTTTAATTGAGGAGAAACCTCCTCTTATTTATTTAATAAATAGTATTATCCATATAACGTTGTGTATAGACCTATGCCCTAACGTTATATACTATAAAATATCTGGAATCTAGAATACAATTGTATCAGAAATAGGCGTATACGCGCTCGTACGCCGCCACCGCATATATATTGATCAGTTTAGTTGATAATTCTCACAAAAAGTTAGATGAAACAGGTTGTATTTGGTTTCAAATGTACAATAGACTGTGATTATACAATAACGTTTAGTGGAACCGTTATATATATATATATATATATATATATATGTGTGTGTGTGTGTGTATAAAATATAACACTAACTTCTAATGAGAAATGTTCATTTTCCGTCTGCATGAGATACAGTTGTTCAGAAATTTGTTTAATCTGATCTTTGAGCGCCGCGAGCTCAGCGCGCATGGCGCGCTCTACCTCGAACGTCAAACATCGCGCTGATTCTATGTCGTTCTTGACAATCCATACTCTTCGCTGGGCTTGCTCTTCTTTAAACTATTATGAAATTGTTAATTACGTTCTTAAGTTTAGAATGATTCTTTAAAAATTATATATATATGTGTGAAAATTTAATTAGAAATATGAAATGTAACGACAACTTTAGTTGCGTCACGTTTTTCTGAAATATCAGAGTCTACATTTGAAATTTCAGGCTCAGTTAACACCGGTGTTTATAGGTATATAGGAATCTAGATATATATAATGTATAAAAAGATTCATATATTTATTTTTAGCTTCACACTTATCCCGTATTAAAGCGAGAAGCAGAGAGAACCTGGTGGTATGATACTCCGTTCTCTTCTTTTCGCCTATATAAGAGATATTGTGTTCCTTAATTTTTAACACATTCGCCTGACAATTAAAAATTTAAGTTAAGCTACCATTAAATCTCTATCCAGCTGTGTAGTCCGGCACAGCTGTTCTGCAAGGAGGGCGTCGCTGCGGGCCGACTCTTCGCTGAGTTGTAAACGCTGACACGCGCGTCCGCATACATCCTTTTCTACCGTCTTAAGTCTAGCCCGTTCCTTTTCCGCTATTTCTCCATGCTCTTTTAATATTGATGCCAGAGTAGTGCAAGCGTTTTTATAATTGTTTCTTTCTTCAATTGTCTTTTGAATCTAGAATTAAAAAATACTGCACATATTGTTTAGTCATTTTTTATATAAATTAGTAAGAATATAAATAAAGATAATATCTTATTTTTTATAACTCTCCAACCACACACAAGCTAAGTTAATATAAGATGGAGTCTACTACACTTAGATATTAGAATACAGCATACTACATGGCCTCAGCAGGCCCTCGTGCAGCGTATAAAAAGAGGCAGTATCTCCCACTATTTACCAACAAATACAAGCCTTCAAATAAAACAGGATCCGGCTAAATTAAAACACCCAGCCCTCATGCTGGCTAAAGATTACGACCGCTTAAATGACGCTCCGAGGACATCGTGGCACAGAGTCACAAGGGCGTGACTGTAACATGACGGTTGTGGGTTTGATCCCCACTCGAGGAAGTGAAATATTTATTTACGTTTACATTTCCATAATGGTAGTGATCATCCAAATTCCATGAAGAGCATTCTATACAACATATCACACGCTGTCGTCGTCTTAATAAAAAACACAAAGGGATGCACCTAATACTGACTGTTATAAACAGCATAGTAATACATCAAAATATATATAATATATATAAATCAAAATAATATTCTAAATAATAACTTGGTTCGTCAAATCATCTTCTTTTTCTACAGCTAAGCTCAAGCGTCGTTGATATCCAAGTTCCAACTCCTTCCAAGCCGTCTCAGCTCGTTCCAACAATTCGACTCTTTCAGCTTCGCGACGTGCAAGTCTTGCAGCACGATTTCGCAATTCATTTATCGCTGTATCAAGTTCTGTGAGTCGCTTTACACACTCAGAATCTTTACAGCACGCCTTTAAATGAAATATTAATTGTCCATTCATCTGCTAGCATTTGTAACTTTTTTAAAATTCCAATGCAAAATAATAAAAAAAAACAGTATTTTAATAAATCAGCTTCACGCTGTATCCCAACGCACGGAGCATTGTAAGCAGAGGGAACCTAAGTGGGGATCGAACCCACAACCAGCCGATTATACAGTCACACTGTGCTCCTGCGCCACGACTGGTCATTTTACATTTTAATATTTACTTAAGTTGCTATATTTTGTTTATTTATAAGAAAGACTACTCATGTGACGAATATTAGCAAAGGGGTGTCAGAATTAATTGATTGAATAAAGTTTTATTAATAAAACTTACAGCTTCTATTTTACTCATTATGTTAACATTTTTAATCTCGGGCTTTGGAATTTTCGCATTATGGCGAGAACATGGCGACTCTTCCACACGCATGACTATATTAGTTTCTATCGGCAATTTGACCACCGGCCCCATCGGAGAACTGGTGCCGAAACTTGATAAGCTGTCTTTAAAAATATTTGTATTTTCTTGAAACGAGCCTTGACCGTTTGATTTGAAAGCAACGCCCGCCTTGTTTACAGAATCAATTTGCTCTTCATATTTTTGCCTTGAATTCGCGGAATCTTTGTGAACTATTTTAAGCTTATTTTCTTGTACAAACCTTTAACAATATATTTTGAACAGAAATAACATGTAATGGTATTCGTTTTATGTGCAACGAGAATAAATAATTATAAAATATTTAATGACTATATTAACATTCAACAGTAAACTTAAAGAGGTGTTTTTTTGTTATGTTTCTTTTGTACTTATCTTTCAGTTCGTTTACCTATTAATGCTTAAAATACAAAAATGTTTGTAAAAAAATCTTCTTTTTCTGTTTATAACAGTAGTGATGTACAATACCTGTTAAAAAAGTTAGCAATTATATATAAAAGCTATATACATTTACATACATTTTCTAACACATTATGGTCATTACGCGTAAATACTTAACCGTGACATGATTTAGAATACATACTGTCAACTCGATGAGACGGTAAAGTAAACGAAAATAGTATAAATAAACCCGCATCCGTCGATTATTTTTATCGTTCTTAAAGCATTGAACGTATATTACTCATAAGATGCAATCGTTAACGCAGGACGAAAATAGCACGACTTTTTTTTATATTTAATTACAAGTCAACTACGAGTATATCAGTTTTAACCATCAGTATATGCTGGTAGGTTAAATTGTCACGTGTTAACCGCGCGATATATTATAATAATGGATTTAATTATCTCCATTACATTTGAAGGCAAGATGCTTCCTTCCGTTCGTGAGGGACTGACCTTAAATGATACCGTACCGCGGGCCGTAACGGGTGCGTGACCCACATTATCAAATTTATAGTATGAGCGTATTCGTTTGTTAACCGCCACTTTTATTTAATATCGCCATCGTTTTATTTTGGATTAAAAATAAGTGCACTATATTTATACACTTGTATATTTAGAATATAAAAATACTCATTATAAAAATGGATATTTTGTCAGAAATCAGAAAGTTATTCATAATAAAAAATTGATATTAATGATATGAAGCGAGTATTAAATAGGTAGGTAGGTAGGTACTACTTATGGACACTAGAGACGAGATTTAACACTAAAAACTATTTATAAAAAAGGCATTAACTGGCCGTACTGGTAAAGGCTGTCGACGTTTTTGTGGCCAAGTCGTTGCCAGGCCAGCAGCGCGCAGGTGAGGTGCCTTTGGTCGGGTGGCAGACCGCGCTCGAGACGCTCGTGCGCCGACCGCATTGCGTCCTAATCACCCACAACTCGATTAATAGTTAAAACCTCGTTAAAGAACGTCGCATACATCTGCTAATGTGACGTTGCTTTTTACTAAATTTATATAACATAAAACTCGCATAAACACAAATATAAAAGCCAAACTAAAAGATACAAGATAGATAAAAGCATATTTTTACCTTTAAATCCAAATGTGGATTCTTTTTAAGAGCCTTGGAAATATTCCAAGCAATGAAGGAGCACATCGAGGTTTGTTTAGTTGGCAAGTAAGATGTACCAGTTTCCGTACATTTTCCATAAAATAGAGACTTAAAAATAATTTAATTAATATAACATTTATAAATCATGATATCGTATTTTATAATAGTTTTGCTTACCATTTTTATATATTTTTTTTATTCTCGATGAAATATTTACATATAGCCCTATTAAACTTTCATTAAAGAAATATTATATTAATAATTATAAAATTAAAGAGTATTCAGCATTCCCACTAATAATTTTGTTCAAACAGCGTGTATTTCACATTTAAAATGACATCTATCAGCAACACGTGTGTAATACGAGTAAGTGCTTATTTATTTTACCAAAAAGGCTGTCTTCCTGGCAGGAAATCAAAGACAAATAATAGTATTAATTGAAATAAAGAAAGCAATCACACCGAGAGGATAAAAATTTTTATTAACCATAATAACGGCAATAGAATTTTTAACGAGGTTAAGCACAATAATTACGTGATTGCCAATAGTTGTAATAGAAATATAGATTTATTGCAATAATCAACATTTTCTGAACATTAATGTTTAAGAAATCCAGTGAGCAATGTGCAAATGATAAATAAATAAATAATAAATAAAATCGTAATAATGTGAACACAACATGAAATTTTTTCGTTCTTTGCAGTTGCAGTTTGCAAATTGCAATTTCAGTAACGAAATTCATGACCGCGCTTTGATTTACAAAAGTGGGAAAATGAAGAAAGAAGAAAGAAACTTTATTAATATACCTATCTAATATATAACAATAAAATATATTATAACCTAGGAGCTGCACCTCATTCGCCTCGCTCCCCAGGCTCGAGCGCTTGACTCGATGTAATGATTTAAAAAAATCTTTAACTAAACTTTTTTAATATATGTATATATATATGTGGTCGGTTTTTTTCTATATTAAAAATTATCATTTAGATTTATAGAAGAAAAAAACAATATAAATATAAGCCTTCTAGTTGAAACCGAATAGAACAATGACTTTTATTATTTCTTATAGATATATTTACTGCGTCACGCTTGCATATTAAATTCTTAAATAAACTAACAACGAGAAATAAGTCCGAGCTTCATTGTAAAGCAATAGCAAGCTATTAAAAAAAATAGGTTTATGCAACCTATTGTGAGGGTCAATGTGCACCATCAACAATGGTTATCTTCTTGCCAATTCAAGGCTGTTATGTGGAATTCATAATTTGACATACTATCTAAATGTTTACATCTAAATTATGATAGAGGAAAGCAGGGTTGAAAGTGTCAATTTTGACACGTACGCTACAATGTTAGGAAGTTGTCATCACATCATAAGTCAAATTTAGTGTGCTATATAAATTTACCAATAAATTTTATACTGGATCGGATACAGAAAGGCACTACACCAAGTAACCCGCTCTGGGCAAAAATTAAATTATTTGGAATTTGAAAGAAAACAATTTTATAATATGATATCTATTTCTACATATTAACATTTTTAACCGACTTCTGAAAGGGAAGACTAATTATCCCAGCTTTAAGAACAGTTCTATGTACTATACGTATCTAGAAAACGTATTCAAAAACATCCTTGATAATATACTTGACAATACAATAAATATCTAGGACAGCAAACCGACAACCTGTACTACAAAGATGTATATACATATTATATTCTCGTGAGCATAACGTTTAAAGAGACGCAAATAAATAATCGAAAGTTGTAACGACACACTGAGCGGTAAGTAATATTGAACCGTTATAAATGTGTTTTCAGGTCAATATTTTTTTCTATTTATCTGTTGTGTTTAATATCATATTGCTATCTTTAACAATTTGCCAAGCGTCTAAGAAATTCTAAGATTTTTCTAAAGGTCCCCAAAAATTATATTTCCTTGTCTTTTGTTGTTAATATTGCATAATACTAACTCGTGAGTCTATATTATTCTATAACTACCGAACGAAACTCTATTAACATACACGTGGGGCTGTCATATTTGAAGATACTAATAAAAATCATCACAATCTTATTCAAAGTATAAAATGTATTATTCCTTTATTAATAAATATTCTCCGTCTATTCAATTTGCAATTAAAGAGTTTATATCAATTTGATAAAAACATTTTAAACTAATAATATTATATATTCTGATGTATAACACTTAAGCTCTATATATGGATACAACTATAATTTTAAGCGGACGAAGTCGAGTTTAGATAGCTAGTTATTTATATTGTGATATTGTGAACGATACATGTGATGTCAAGACTTCAAAACTAATATAAAAGAGTACGAAACTAATATCACGTTCTACTCAAGTTAGAGTCTTTTTAAGAATCTCAAGTACCTATCATCTCTACATAGTACGAGAGAGGCAACCTAGTAGAGGAAAACACTTCATAATGGCTCTTTACTGTAAAAACAGAAATTGTTAATTATTATTGGTGAATAATTTAATTTAATTAATAATTTCTGTTCCCCACTTTCGAATTCTGAAGGGATTGCGTGTTGAGTAGCAGAATTCAACGCCGCGCTTTGCCTCTACACCAGAGCGAAGAAATGGAAATATAAACGTAAATAAATATTTCACTTCCTCGAGTGGGAGTCGAACACAATCGTCGCGTTACGGTCACCCCCTTGTGCCACTGCGCCACGACGGCTTCGATGGTATTTCATTAAAAAAAGTCCCATGATTTCATTCAATTAATAATACTCGAAGGAAATTCATGATCTTTCATGGTACATACAGAAACTCGATTACCCATTTATTATAACATTGAAGTAAAGCAATGCGCCTTCTACTTTACCAATCTCGAATCATTAAACCTTTGCTAGAATATCTTGAAGGTGATTCTGTACATATACAAGTACATAAATGCATCATACTCGATAATGACAAAAAGTAAAAGAAAAAGGTCGACATACGAGAAGGAGGCGCCGGCGCAGGCGCCACCAGCCGGTTCCCATCGCTAACGGTCCGAGCCTTCCAAGTATAGCCGGCGTTAGTAGCGAGGCTAACTTATATTTAGCGCACACTGCATATCAACGAAAATACATTTTGTTACAAGCTCGCAACGAGTGGAGGTAATTGATGCAATCATCTTTAATATTTATATTTACTTATCTAAAATACATTAATACTATTCTAAAATTATATTTTTACTTGTAAGAAATCAAGCAAAGCAGAATGTAATAAGAAAAAAACCGGTCAAGTGCGAGTAAGAGCGCCCACCGAG
The DNA here is from genome assembly GCA_037355905.1 of Heliconius aoede. Taxonomy (NCBI): domain Eukaryota; kingdom Metazoa; phylum Arthropoda; class Insecta; order Lepidoptera; family Nymphalidae; genus Heliconius; species Heliconius aoede. The sequence goes on along the minus strand of JBAIZZ010000173.1, from coordinate 1,679,056 downwards.
AGTTCCGTTCAATTTACAGGATTATAATTTTAATTTAATAACTGCAGATCCACAGGAACTTACCCTATAGGTTTCCATTACGTGGTGTCATATGAATCTCATACAAAATGCATTGCTGCATTTTGTATGAGATAGCAAATATAATATATATAGCAAATGAAGCACATATTATTTAGAAGTTTTTTTTTTTCTGTGCTTCAAGGGACCGAAGGCCTCAATAGGTGTTGATGTAGAAGGCAATAGGCATTGTGTAATACACTCTATCACATAACAGCGTGTCAGATTGAGAAACATCGCTGTTTAATCGGCAGATTTTACTCGTGATACGTTCTACAGAACGCAAGGTTGTAGGTTCGAATCCCATTCGAGGAAATAAAATATTGAATGTTTTCATCAGCGGACCAATAACGACCGCATTAGAAAATATTTTTAGTAGGGATTGGACTGCTCAAAATAAAGTAATGTCGAAAATAGGAAAAAAATATATCTTAATTAATTGTACTTGAAACATGTGATAAAGATTTTGATTGCATTTCTTGCAAAAACTTTTACCTTGTTATACTTTATTTATTGGTTGAGTACTATTTAAGATTCTTCACAGTTTTTCGTAGCACCCTGGAAAATTTCTTAGACTTAACGGTCATTTAGAGAACATGACTTTACAAGTTCCTGGGAAGAACTTGATTTTCTATAATGAAAATGTTTTCTTTTCTTTTTCAATACTGTGGATCGCGATATTAGAAAATTTGTTAAAAATAATAAGTAAAGTTTAAATTAAATGAACAAAAATCTTTAAATTACCTACCGATAAAAATGCATATTATTCATTTTGACGCTGCTATGTAATACAATTAAAGAATGCTCCTTTCACATTAATATCAATTCTGCTTGATAACTAAACGGAGGTGGTGTAGCGTCACAGCGCGACGTCTGTCTGTAAACGCTCTGATTGTAGATTCGATTCTCTTCACAGAATATATTGTTCATATTTTCTATATATTTCTTTGAATGCGTGTACCGTACGAAAATAAACGTTATATTATATTATATTTTTTTATCTACAACTATTGGTTTCAGTAAAACTTACTCGTGTGTCAACTGCGCCGTAATAGTGACGTAATAGATCCGTATTAAATCAACTATAAAATGCATAGTTACGCTTAAATCGATATTATTAATGTAATATTGTGTCTTTTATTTTTCAATATAAACCATTTTTTACATTTATTTATCTTAAGTTCACAGCAGGCACAAGAAATAAATGTAAATCCGCTCAACATTCAAGACAAGATAGCACAATAAGATCGATAATATTTAATTTAAAATATACAAAAATACTCATATACTGGAACCTACGAATATTCATTGTAATTACTACTTCATTATCTTTTTGTACCAGGTTCCCGCATATAGAGGGTAAGTAGAGGGAACCTAACGTTAAGACACTCCTTTCCCCATCTACCGTCTAATTTTTGAGACATTGCATGTTGGCGAAACTCGTCGCCGCGCTTGCCATAGCAAGTATTTGAAAATAGTTATATCCCTATGGAAAATGGAAACAACGACAGTGCTGCTCTACGCCACGATGAATTTTACAGAAAAACTACTAGTAGAAATAAATAAGATTTTTCCTTAATTGGTATAAGTAACGATTGAATAGAATATTGAATAAGACTGATCTAACAGCTAGGTACGACATTACAAGACGAACTGTGCCATACAATTGTCTTTTAGATGGATTATTTCTAAATGTAAATTTCCCTAAATGTTCTCTGTTTATTAAAATTATAATGGCCGACAGTTTTTATTGGTCTATTGTTCAAAATCATAATCATTCATTATTTAATATAATGAGGCCAATCACAGGGTCACAAAGTGTGACTTTAAACCGACGGGTTGTGGGTTCGATCCCCACTCGAGGACGTGAAATATTTCTTTAAAATTTAAATTTCCATTTCTTCGCTCTGGTTTCGAGGTAAAGGGCGGTATTGAGTTCCGCCACCCAACACGCCAGAATTAATAGGAAAGTGGGTAACGGAGTGTCTTATCACTAGATCCCCTCTGCCTACCCTACTGTATGATCGACCTACACCGTGATACTAAAATATATATTATATTATATATATAAATTTTCAGACGTCTACAGACAGAAAGTTACTACAAAATAGGAATGTAATTAAATGATACGATGTTAATACCAAATTGAATATTAATTAAATATTGAACACAATTGGCGATGTTTTTTTTAACCTATAAAACTCGTGCGTATAATATAAATTATGTAAATGTACCTTTAAATATCCATTTAAACCAGCTAGCCTTGAGCTAGTGTATTATAAATTATTGAGTGCGATTAATTGTCAACAAATAGTATTTTTATCTAATATCTATATAATGTTTTATTTTCACGCAAGCAAGAAAGCGTTGCAGCAATCGAATAAGATAACTAACTGAGTCTCCCTATTAAAATTAATAATATATAATCAAAAATAAATTCGATAATTTCTTGTTTTAAATTTTTAAGTTAATTTGATTGACCTTCATTACATACCTAAAATAAAGCTGCACGATGTGACTACACCAGCTTTAAAGATCATTTCTTCGCACTTTTTGTTACACTACTCGTATTTAGACATTATAATATAACAAAAGCGCTTCGTGAACGAAGCTTTGAGCTGAAAGCAAAAAATAAATTATATACTTAAATAACTTATTAAGCGTCACTTACGTACCAAGTCTATTATTTAGACGTAGAAAATGCACAAACGTCACAACTCTTGGAATTTAAGCACGACAAGATACATATACATACGTATGCAAACATGTGTATATAATATGTATATATTAAAGCGATACGCGGAAAAATATGTTTTCTTAGTGATTAATACAAAGTAGACAAGTACCTATATTAGTAAATACTTAATAAATTTTAATCCTCGCAGCCAGACAATGCACCTCAGCGTCTTCATTTCTTTCAAGCTCCTGAGTGTACCGAGATAGCGCTGGTCAACATTCGCTGCGGTAAAAACGAACCTGTTGGGTAATGCTCTTGTATATTAGCTCGTTAAGCTTGGGCAGTATTCTGCGATCGCAGACCACACCAGTGACCACCCGCCATATGACCCAGGTGGCACGGGCCGATCACGGACATCGTGATCGGTATCTCCAGACTCGTGCATAACGGATCCAAGATACCGAAACTTTTCAGACATAATGACTTCCTCAGGACCTATAAGTTTTTTACGTTTCAAAAACTATGCACATATATAGTAAATAATTACAGGTTGGTAAATATAATACCTAAATATAGATTTGATTTTAATGTTTAAATATTATCTGTCAATGTGGTTAATAAACATGAAATATTTAATCGAAATTTAGATTTAATTGAATTCGTCATTATTCATTAGTGGTGTAATATGAGATAAGATAACCGGAAAATTTAAAATGGTTGAATGGCGGTAGTTTTTAACTGATAAATTAGTTTTTGGAGAGCCACCCTACAACTAAACGACTGGACAGTTTTTGACAATCGATTTCATGATTATGGCTCAATGTGAGAACGTGACATATAAAAGTTGACAAACTTAAGTTTGCGGACCGATGCACTTATTTTGTATGATATGAACTACAAATATATGTGTATGTTCTACCTACGAGTATAACTTAGTTGTGAGTCTGTCCATCTGTCAAGACCATTCACATATCTTGAGATTGCGTGAAGATATCAAGTGAGAATTGATATAGAATATATAGATGTACGGTTCCTTAGAACATGGAAAAAATCAAGCTTCTAAATCAACGCAAATAAAAGATAAGATGTTATTTACGCATATTTATGCGTCATGAAATTCACGGCGTAGTCAAAACTCGCGAATTTAACTTATTACAATACAAATAAAGGAAGAAATCCAATGTGATAGTTTAGATAGATAGATTTCATAGACAGATATATTTACAAACTTACTACCTGTAAAAAGAAATATGCGAAAAAAATATTAAGAAATAAAAAGAAATATCCTAAAAACAGAAAAAAAACTTGTAGGTTAAGGTCTTCTAGATTTATTCTTCTATTCCATCAACAAACTTTCACAATGTAATATTAGAGCTATATTTCTTTCACGTCTATCATAGCTCCACTTAATTAATTTCTGGAACACTGATTGATACTCATTGTAATTATGTTAATGAATTACAAGTAAAAAAAATTACAACAGTCGTGCACGCCTAAGACTCCTTAAGCGTTTACATATTTAAGAAAAACCACATTTATCTGTTCTGATGATTCAGACTTCTAGCCACTAATGTAATCGCCGATCAGATTATGTTTTAAATTGAGGACAAAATTAATCAAAAAAGATCCGTTATTTGAGAATGAATGAGTATAACATACGGGGTCTCGGTTTTTTCCAGTTCAAAGAGATCGACAAGTATATATATGTATACATTATACTACAAACAGTTGTGTACACAGAAATTCAACTGAGATTTTATATTATTGCATATATATATTAATTGTATAGAAATATATTATCGCTTGATATATTGTGATACGTACAAGGTCAAATACTTCGAAGTACATGTAGGTTTACAGCCACATTCACGGGAAGAACGTATTATTGAAGCAACTTATCAACTTTCTCATACTATAAACCTACTTTTAATAAATTTACAGTGGAAATAAATACGGTACACTAAATAATAAATAAATACATATAGTTTAAATATATATATATGTATGTAAATGTTTTATTAAATACTACGTACAAATGTGATATTATCAATAAAGGTTTGGGAATGTCCATAAGAATCGACTATAGTTGTCGTTGAAGTCGACGACGTGGCGCATGGGAATAAGCGTCCGACTGATAATGCGACGTTCTTACTCTGGTAACGAGTCCCGAACCCTACATCTCCTTAAAGGCCGGCAACGCACCTGTAGCTCCTCGACCCGTTTGCGACCAGTTGCCTCCAGAATTCAGCGACGAGTGAAGAGTGGAGTGTCTTAACACTAGGCTCCCTCTGCCTACCCTGGTATATGTGGAGTACAGAGTGAAGCTGTTAGTTTATTTGTACATCACTATTATCTATAATTCAAAATAAATTTCACCACATCACCACAGAAGCGTATTTTAAAGACATTTCCAAGTAGACAGTTTATTTATCTACCCACAATATTATAAGAGGGGTGAAAAAGCTCGCAAAATAAGAAGTTTGTAATATCATTAGGTATATTACCAAATTTAAATTTTTCCTTAACTATTAATATACACTTCACAAAAGGGTTTTCCTTGTTCTATGCAGAAGTAATATATACTATTGTCAAAACTTATTTTTCTTTGTCGTTAATCAGTATTGTTATACCTTCACGATCGTAAAAAAAGATGATATAACTTCAGCTATTTGCTAGAATGCTCCAACTTCAGCATCTTCTATGGAAGAAGGAGATGCTTAATCCTTAGTGAAGATCCATTCTAAAACATCTTCCTTATCAAAATCTTATCGTTTCTAAGTGTATAATAACACTAAAAATGATATCAGTGTCATCTTAAACAATTAAGTTGATATTAATATCAAAATTTCACATGTTCTGTCTCTTTTGAGGGAACGGAACCCTAAAAATTAAAAATTCTGGGGTTATCCTCTTTTCATTGATTACTTAAATTTTAATAGTGATCGATGTATTATATTATATTAACGAAAAAAGAATGAAACGAAAAAAAATTGAAGTTGTTATCGGTAACATGAATTGTTGATAAGAATTTCAATTTTCTTTAAGGATTATTTTGAAACAATTTGATTAAATGTCAGTAATAAATATTTAAAAAAAAACACTTCCATCAAAATATTTTATTTTATATCAAATACCCAATATTTAATTTACTTTTAAGATTATTTATAATTTTTCGAAGTTTAATAATAATATGAAGATGTTCAATGAAATAATCATTATCGAAGTGGGTATTTCTTAAAAAGAGTTTAAAATAGTAACATGGTAACACCCATGTAAACCTAGAAATAGAAAAAGTAAGTAACGCGTGTTTCTCTTTGACCCATTTTTAAGAAGACTCTCCTCCTTCGTATGACTTGATCTAGAAATATATAGATATAACTAACTAATAATTTAAAATAATTTAGTGTTATATAGCCATACTAAACATTATTATAAATTTGCAACGTAATATAACATACCCGTTTTTATTTTGAGTATATTCTTAGAAATATTATTATACCAATATAGATGTGAAAATAAATCAGCTTCTCGCTGTATCCCGCACACAGCAGGGTAGGCAAGTGGAACTCAGTGTTAAGACACTCTGTTCCCCACTTTCTACCGAATTCTGGAGGCATTGCGTGTCAAGTGGCAGAACCCAAAGCTGCGCGTTTCTTCGACGCCAAAGCGAATAAATGGGAATATAAACGTTGACAAATAGTTCACTACCTCGAGTGGTGATCGAACCCATAACTTCGTTACAGTCACACCCTTGTGCCGCTGCGCCACGACGGCCTCGACGGACGATGTTAATGTGAGAAAATTGAATTACTAACGTACACCAGCAACGTCCATTGAATAGAAGTTATTGTGCATCCATTGTCACCATTCAATGACCCCACTCGCTCGCAACAGTAACACATGAATAACCCATTTGCAGACCCGACACGTTATATTAGCAATTACCCTCTCCTAGCGATAATTATCATCAAGTTTCTACAAAATTAATGACTTTTCATTTTCATATAATAAGTATACATATTTTAATCAATTCACACTCCTGCTTATATATGTTATACTTTGTATAAAAGTTTTGGTATTTTATTATTTAATTTTGTATGACGACCAGCGCAGTAAGACAACGTTTGACGGTAAACACGCATTGTGGGTTCTATTCTCACTCGAAATGAAATATTCTTTTTTTTTATTCGCTCTAATAACGAGCCAAAGCGCAGCGTTGAGTTGTGCTACTCAACATGCAATGCCTCTAGAATTCAGTGGAAATTGGGGAACGAAAGTATCTTAATAATGGCGGAGTATAATAAAATGTAACACTAGGTTCCCAGGTACCCTCTGCCTACAGTACAATACAGGTACAAAATATAATTATAAAAGAAAATCGAGCATGGTCAATATAAAGCGATAGACAAGGAAAAAAAATATAAACTTCAAAAGCTCGAAGTGCTAATGAGGCTGTGATGAACAAGTCATTGGTGAGGAAGACGTTGGCGCCGCCGTTTTAACGTCGTTCGTTCATATAAACGTGTTCACTGCGCGCGCGCCACTCAGTGGAAGGAGGTTAGCGATCGGTCCGTGTCGTATAGTACAAGGCGCTTTGCGCACGCGCACCCCGGCCGGAGAGCCTACTTCGCGATTTAATTTTTTTTTTTTTGACAAAATATGATTTTTTAATTACATTAAATTTTTTTAGTCCGTAAAAAGTTGACGTGAATTTATAGTCGAAGACGTTACGTTTGAAATTGTTAAACAAACTCTTGAACATCCAAAATGGTGAGTGGAAATAAAAATCCAAGCGATCCTATGAAAATACCACCGAAAAATCGTGAGAAGAAAACTAATAATTATAAGCGAGCCAACTTTTTCTCAAAAGCATGGTTCGTGTGGATGATGCCTACGTTTTGGCGAGGATTCAAGAGGGACCTCTACGACAGCGATCTTACCAAACCCAAAGACAATCACCTATCTGACAAGCTTGGAGATCGACTAGAAAAGTGAGTAGATTTATGATTAAATTACATAAAACGTATATAGTAAGTACCTTGCGCGCGCGCAACAGAAAAGGTGTACTTGAAATATTATTCGAAGAACATGATTCTTTGTTAATATGTACACCTATGTTTAAGCAATAATAAATTCAATTCACAGCTGTTGACCTTCCCTTCATAGTCGTGTGCAAAAACAAACAATATATAAATATAAAAATATTTAAAGAAATATCTATAAAATGTGTATGTGTTAAATTAAAATAATGTAGATGTTTGTACAAAGTCTTTAAAATGTATTTTAAATTAATATTAATAATTTGAATTAGTATCTACTATATAAAATAAATAAATGACTATTATGACAAATAAAACAAAAAATATAATTAGGTAATTTTTTGGGAATATAAAAAAGAAATATTGAATTTCCAAAAATCACAGTCGCTTTTCTTGTTTCTAATATCAAATAAAATTTTAATAATAATATTTATTAAAACAAATAATATTAGATATTTCTGATTAAATAATTAATTTCCTCGAGTGGGTATCGAACAAATAAACATTTACAGATAGATGATATTTGTTATAATTATAAATATTATTATCCATTTTTATAAAGGTACCTACTGTCTTTAAATAAGCTCTTCAATATAAATAAAACAAGTAATAATGTTTTAGTTAAAAAAAAATTTATAATTCAAGAATTATTACTAAGAGTTAAACTGCGTTGGCAAAAATGGTAACGTTATTGAGGGTAGTATATTTTCTACTATATTTTATTTTGTATAAAATACCCACCATACCATAGATTCCTCATTAGTGTTATCTAGATCTATTAGGTATTATTTATGGTACATAGCTTAAGATAATTTGTTTATATACCTCGTTAAGAAGGTACGTGCCTAGTACGCTCCATTATTTTGTATAATAATTTTATTACATTGAACATTAATTGTACTTACGTATAATTTATAGTCTTTGTACAATTACATAAAAAAATTAAATAGATACAGTTTCTTACTCAGCTTTTATATGAAGTGCTGTGTTTGACAATTATTTCATATATAAATGTGTATATATATATATATATATATATATATATATACATATATTGTATATAGTATATAATTCGTTATATTATGTCAGTTATGTAAATAGTGACTTATGTAGTTTCCCGCTGTAAATTGTGTGATGAACATATTAGCATTCTACGTCTAGTGCGCCGTTAAAAAAGTGGCATCGATAAAGAATACATGGAAACAATACATTTTGTATAATCTTTCTTTCTACTTATCTCGATGGCTTTTAAATTACAGTACAAAACTATTTTGCAAATTGAACAGTAAATATTTTTTGTATTTTATTATCTTTCTGCCCTACCGTATATAATTATGTATTCTATATTATTATATGTGTAATATTGCATTATAAATATTATATTTATTAAAGGTTTATATATTTTTGGTAATAATTATAAAGGTTTATAAATTCTTTTGTGTATTACCGCTACGTTTAATTTCTTATACGTTTTTTTTTTGTGTGGACTTTATAAAAAATAGCATGTCATCCAATTTTTTAAGCTAATAGTTTTTATATTTAATTACCCGTAGGTATTTTTTATTCCTTCCTGGTTTCCTTTGAGCTCCTGGGGTTTCACATCAGAAACTCTAGATCTTTCATTTCCTAACGTTATACTAAGAAACTTAGCACCCTGAACTATTTTAGAGGTATTATATTAGACAACATAAATTAAATATTTTTTCCTAAGGGTTTACAATAACATCTAAATAAAATTCTTCGAAATAAAATAGCCTATATATTGCTGAAAAGTTTAATCAAAATTCGCCCACCAGTTTTACAGTACTAATTTAATTTCAACGACGACAAGCCATCGACTACACACAGACGTTACATGCCTGTGAAGTGAACTCGATTGTCTTCAAGGCTATGTTGTTTACTTAACATTGTTTTTTTCAGTACATATTTTTTCTTTTAACAAATATTAAAAAAGTGTATTTTTTTATTTATTAAAAAAATACTTCACGCTTTTCCCGCAGAAGGATACTGCGTGAAGCGGCTTGTAAGGCAGAGAGAACTTAGTCTCTTAAACGGAGAAAGAAGTGTCTTGACACTTCTTAAGTAATTGATGTACTGAGTAGGGATCGAACACAACACCAACGTGCTTACACTAAAGCGCTGTCTCACTACACTATATAAGTACTAATGCTCATAATTTGATCCAAAAATACCAAAAAATTAATACATAACTCAAATTTACATAAAAATTGACCACAAAATAAATATAACATTTTCTATTAAATACAGACAATATAAAGAGATAATATACTTCATATGTTTCAAAAATTGTATTAAATAAATATTTAAATGAGTTTTATAAAACTTGTTGCCTAAAAGAATGACGCCACTTATTTTATTAAGATAAGTTCATAAACTAGGAAAAATTACATAAGTTTACTGTTTTTGAAAATTTCAAGATCCATAAATATTCACCATAATAATATTTACTCAGAAATATGTAATAATAAAAAGTTTTCTGTAGATATTGTTAATACATATTGCCATTTGCGGTGAGCGTAAAATACACTTCTATTTATGTAGAAATTACTTTTAAATTGCACGAGTTTAGGACAACATACCGGTACATTATTTACCTATAACTATAACTTGTTATTGTGAAATCATTGATGAGGCCAGCGGTGGCATAGGAGCACAGTGTATGACTGTAGACACGACAGGTTGTGGATTCGATTCCCACACGAGGAAATGAAATATTTAATATTCACATTTGCTCGCTCTGGCAACAATGCAAAGCGCGGCGTTGAGTTCCGCTACACATCACGCAATGACTGCGCAATTGATATTTTATTTCCATTCCTATATATATATAACTAATTAACTATAACTATAAAAAAAACGATAACTTAAGATTCACAATAAAAATAGTTCGACGTAATAACGAAATAACTAGGCGATGTGATGCATTTTTTTAATTCCTATTAGCTTTTTTTTTATGTTATAATGCACTTATTTGCATTGGTGATTTCACTGCCATTTAATATATATTCTATAATCCAAGAATCCTGTACAGCAATCTTTTTATAACACGCTAAGGACGTGCACCCGTGATGAGAATCGTGTTTTTGATGTTTTTTTTTATTATAACTCGCTTATTTTTAGATAGCACACTTAAATAGCATATGCTATAAGCGAGAACTCGTTTGAGGTAGATGTTTATTCTTATATGACATTTGGATTTAGTTGTTTTTATTGATACGTAACTGTATACGGAATAGAGGCGGAGGACGACTGTAACGCGACGATTGTCAATTCGATTCTCACTTGAGCTATGAATTATTATTTATTAAAGCAATGAGAAAATGCAATTTTCAAAGGTTATTTAGTTTCAAATAATTGTAAATTTTCCCTATCTCCAAGTACGTTTTCCAATCCCAAAAATAAGTCTTTGAATAAATAAAAAAAAAAAACAAAAGATATTATTCAACCTCTAAAGCCCAGAACATTCTAAGATTCACAACTACCTTACCATTTATCACTTGTGTGGCTTATACAAGCAGATTATATAAGCCGTGGCGAATCGCAATTTTTACGTAGGCCTCATTTTTCAGGCGTTTCACACAATTCAAAAATAAAAACGACTGTAGAAAATTGATTTTGTATTGTCATTACAACTAATTTAAGGCAACGTGTGAAATGACGCCATATAAGTAAGTAGGTTGACTGTTTTATTTCCTCTTTGCCGTTTCACATACTATTGAAATATTTACTTTATATATGATCAGCAACATTCAACAGTTTTTCAAATATAGTCTATAGTCTATCGTGTATATATATATAGTATAGTCTATATCTAGTCTAATATAGTCAAGCTGTATCAAGTAATATAATGTTAAAATACCGTGAGAATCTATATTTACAAGAACTTTAAAGAAAATATACAAATCATGTAAGTAAATAGTACTACTGTACACTTATCTGAACAACTCATCAAAAGACAGCTAAGTCGAAAGGCACACATTTTGTATTTAAATGAATACTTGTGTGTTATCATATAAGCCTTTGAATATATTGTAATATTTCTACTAAATATATAACTACTAAATATATAATTATTATATTATTGGCAAATATTCTATACAAATGGTTTCAAACCATCTGCTATAAATAAACAAATAGAAAAATGTTAACATTTATAATATAAAATTTTGATTATGTTGTCACAAAAATTATTATAACGCATAAGACGTGCATTGTAACTATTATTTTATTAATTTATTTATTAATTCTATATTTGGATCTTATATATTCATATAGTTTTATACTAGAATAATACTGTACACGGCAGGTGCAGCTGAGCGAAGCTATCTTGCATAAAATTTTGCGAATTTTTCTGTTTTGCCCGCACGCGCTGGGCTAGATTATTCAAAACGTCTAACTCTATGGGACACTGTTTTTTACTTCCACACTTTGACTCAAAAACTACAATTACACTTATCACCAAACTATCATTCAACTCAATTATATAGTTAGAGTCGACAAGAAAAACATATGTATAGTTTATACATTATATGTACAGTTAGTATATTATATGTATAGTTTTACATAGTTGGCAAATTAAAAGAAATGGATATATACTTATTTGTATTTCCATAAAATTATTTTTTTAAGCTTCACACGATATCCCATACATGTGCAAGTTACCACGTGAAGCTGAAAAAAAAAACCATTTTATTGTAATAAAAGTTATTATGTATTTACGCTAAAGACTTACACATCTGCCTCACAAGGTAATAATTATCATATTATAGTAAAATATTTTATCTATTGCTATCTTACTAGTACACCATTGGAAAGTTTAAAACTCGAATAAAAGAATAAATTATGAAATATATGTTGATTCTTTTTTTGTCCCGCTTTTGACGTAAAGATCCACATTTGAGATATGACGACTGACGACATGTTAATCTTTTAACTTTATAGCCTATCTAGGTGACAGCTTGAATACTACAATATAAAATATTTATCTTTATTTAAAATATTTGCTCTGTTGATAAGAGCTGCAGTACAATTCTCGAAGCTTTGATTTACTTATGTGCTTATTTTTTTTCTTTTTAATAGTTTTAAATGTATAATAATAAGTAACGAGATCATTCAGTAAATTTTCATGTAACACGCAGTAACACGCAGTAGGTAACAGTAATGACTTTTTTTCACTATCAGTTTTCACCACATAAAATTGTACAATCTAAAAACATTTAAAACAAGTAACGCAATAGAACAGCTTCCTGTCTAATTTAGCCAAGTCTAGGTAATTGTGATTACATACCTTCTCATTGAGTGATGTCGAGCGGCAAGATGAGAGCGGCACCTCGATATCTGTCTCATAACATGGGTACAGGATCCGGAAACTCATTAACCAATTCTAGATTGTACTTTGGACTCTGGAGGCCAGTCAGTCTGGAGCACAAGTGTATGACTGTAAACGCGACTGGTTGTGGATTCGATCCCCACTTGAGGAGATGAAATATTCAATATTTTCATTTCTTCGCTCTGGTGTGGAGGCAATGGAGTGTCTAGGTTCTCTCCCACTCACTAGATTCCCTCTGCCTATTCTGTTGTGTCCGGGATGGAACGTGAAGCTGAATTATTTTATTTTATTTTACATTGAACTCGTTTCGGAGAACGCATCTCAAAAATGTGAAAAAACAAGTTTATTGCCATTCATGTAACTTTCTATTTGATGATGTTAGTGTGTGCATGACATTAGTAGGTTTCTGATAAGGGTTTGTTGATCTGTTAGACAGCCACGTAGCGATGTTCCAAATTTAAATGTAAATTTTTACTGATTGCAATATATTTTACGTTATAATTATTTTTATCAGTCTACGCCATATCTAGATGAACTCCGTTTACATATTTTAATAGTCTTAATAAATATTTTTCTACAGGTAAATAAATATTCAATACTATTTATAATTCAAATCTAGAAACATGTAATGCCAGCTTTAGCATGCAACTGCAAAAATGCAACACATGACCTTAGGTCATAGTAAATTACCCTAACTCGATACAAACGATTTCCTGGTGAAGAAGTGTAATTTTAAGTTTTGATAAACATTAGATTTAATTATAATATAGAATTAGATAGAATATAACATACAAAAACTAAAACATTTTCCGTGTTAAATGAATGCTTGCAATAAATGTTGCAATTCGAGTCACATGTCCCGTCCTAATTTGATGTAACGAGTCGTTCTGGACACTGTGCGTCACTTGTAAAGAGCTGAGATCATAATAAGATTATCCTTTCGATCCACGCGAGTCATACAAATAATATTTTTCATTTAAAAAAAGAGAGGCTGTCGCGGCGCGGTGCCACAAATATGTATAAATATAATCAATCAATGAATTATAATCAATTAATATTTTCATCTCACTCTGACACCAAGACAAAAACCCAGGGTTAAGTTCGCCACTCACACGCAATGCTGCAAGCTGCAAGTGTGAAGCTGATTTATTGTTAATATTAAAAATCTTGATGTTCATAATATACCTTAGCTTAAAACTAAATACATTACCTTAAATGTAATGTAAAACAATATGAGCGTAAATGAATGTGATGCCGGAGATGAACTTCAAAGGTTTACTGAAATTTACAAAAAGAAAAAAAAACAAAGACGAGGAAGACAAACGAGGCAACCGAGTCTGTGTTACCAAGAACATGTACTGCATTTAAGGAGTCGGCTTCCCTCGGGGGAGACGTGACACAAAGGCCTAGAATCTGTGCGAATGGGAAGTACTAATCAAAGCGACGAGTCACTTGTTAACGCGTACATTATGTATACTTAACTTGGTTACCGCACGAAAAATTAGCTTCAAATATAAACATGAGGCCAGTCGTTGCGCATTGGCACAAAGTGTGACTATATCATATGCTGTGGGTTCGATTCCCACTCGAAGAAATGAAATATTCAATACATAATGGAGAACGTCGAGTGTCTTAACATTAGATTCCCATTCCCTCTGCCCTACCCTGCTGTTGCGGGATACAGCGTGAAACTGATTATTTTAAAAATATAAACACTAATTATACAAAACCAATTAAATAAATTAATTAAATAACACATTATATATTTACTTATGTTAAATTATTACCACAAACTCATAAATCGCATTCTTTTATACCATTATCATTTATCATGAATATACAATCTGTTCGCCGCCGCCATTATTGATTTAATAAATATATATTATGTGAATCGCGATATAATACAAAAACCGGTTTGGGTCAGCCGGCGCAGCCTCTCAACCCCCTCGTGTCACATTGTACTCTTATGTGAGACGTAAAACGATTTAAAATAATATATTATAATATTTTAATTTTAAACACATTTCAAATTAGATGTTATGTAAATTGGCTAATATTTATTCATGACTTTGTTCGTATTCGTTTAACATTTCATATGTTTAGGGATAAAAAAAATAATAATTGTCTGTCATATCTGGTTGATGCTTGAGACATTATGGTATTGTGAATCAAAGGGGCGCAAGTGCGACGGTTGTGGTTTCGATTACGTAACGTTGTTATTGTTTTAATCTTGATAGTTCTATAACTATATTATAAATTGTATAAAACTTTTGAAATAAATTATAACACTAAATAATAATAAGTATTTTTTTGTAATTTTTAATATTAGTAAAGAAAAATACAATATCGGAGGCCAGTCGTGGCGCAGGGTCACAAAGTGTGACTGTAAACTGATTGCCTGTGGTTATAAAACCCACCACACCCAAAGCCCCACTCGATGAAATGAGATATTTATTTAAATTTATATTTCCATTTCTTCGCTCTGGTGTCGAGGCAAAAGGCGGCATTGAGTTCGGCCACTCAACATCCATTGCCTTCACAATTCGGCGGAATGCGGGGAACGGAGGGTCTTAACACTAGGTTCCTCATTTTATTAAAATAAAATAGGACACTTTCGACATGTCAACTGTTAAACTGAAATTGAAGCGATGTTGCGTGATATAATTCAATAATCGATATTATAGAAATTAATAATTATTATAGATATGAAATTAGAGAAGAAGCCTGTCGTTGGGCAAGGAAGCACGATAAGGAGTTGCTTGATACATTTCATAGAGCCCTAGTGCTTAATATTTCCCTCCTTATGCTGGTTACAATTCGGAGATCTCTTCAGGGAAACTGAAGGTATTGTCTTTGCAATTATGGACGAAGTTATGAAGACAAGGAAACTATCAAAGAAATATTATGAAAGCTTAGCCCAAGAGATTACTGCCATGATGACCATGACGAAAGTGGTGACAGGCTTAATAGCGTGAGGCTTCGAACAACATTTTAAGAGCCACCGATGGCCGGGACCCTAGTCGCAAAGTGCGTCGGGAGAGCATTTATTTTTTTTGTTTCTTTTTTTATAATATTTTATATAAAAAAGTGTAAAATTTATTTTTCTTTGATAATAAAAATACATGAAGTTTTTATTATAGATATGTTACCCGCTGTCAAAAGAGTATTTTTTATATATATATTTTTATATAAAATAAAACATTTTATATTTGCATTTTAATTTATATTTGCAAATGTTACCTCTTTAATAATAAAAAATTATATAAATTAAAATATATCATAAGAAATATTTACGATATCACGCTGACACTTATTCTTAATCGCGTTATACCTTGTGTAATCTTGCCTTGGAACGAAATGGAAGTTATAAATGAATAAATGCAAAAAATATCTGCATTTACATTATCACAAATGAAATTATAACTAGCAAGCTTCCTCAGTCCCCGTGCAACAATGAGAAGGGCGAATCAGATAAAAACTATTCAAGTTAGCTGGTCATCTCACTTGGACTGCCGACCTTCGCAACAAGCAAGTCGAGTGCCACATCCTTGTTTATATTATAAAATCGAATGAAATCAACTGGTTCTACAAAGTATCATAAGTTAACCTAAGGTTAATGAGATTTTAACTGTTTACATAAATTTACAGTTAATTTATTTGTACAGTTAATTGATAAAATATTCATTAAAGTACCTATACCGTTAGTTAAGTATTTGACGCCGTTGTCTTATAGGGCTAAATTTTTATTTAGACACACTAATTGAGTGTATTAATTTGATTTCGTCGTCTTCTTATTATTAATAAAATAGGTGCTATAAAAATGTTGCGTTCCACAGATAATTTCTTTATTATTTTTAATAGAATAACTAAAAGTCACCTCCGAAATCTGGTTTAGATAGCTATGCAACGTCCATGATCTTATACAAATAGCAAATTGTAAGTTTATTTTTAAAGGAGCTACAATTTCATTTTTAAATGAATAATTTTCATTTAAGAATTAAATTTATATTCTATAAAGAAATGATTTTATTTAATATTATTGTGATATTGGCTGATTAACCTATTTTCCAAGCTTAAATATTTAAAAAATAATATTAAACATACTATATCAAATGTTTAAACAAAATTATTGTCTGTATTCTAGGAAATGCCGATATATAACGTGCTTAAAAGTAAGCTCAAAGAACGTTTTTCTGATAACAATGACATAACATTGAGTATGTGGTTTAAATAAATTCTAAGAAATCATATCAATCCATAATGGACACGATGAAAAATAATAGAACTTTATAGGGTTTATACAATTTAAATGTAGTAAGCGTGATCGGGACATTTATTTTTCCATCATGTTAAAATTAAACGTTTGCAAAAAATCTTTTAACAGATAAGAAAACAGAGAAGGTTACAAGAAATAACTGTCGATTATAACAGTTTATCATAATCAAAAATAATTAGATGGATTGTGTAAAACATGGCGTCGGTGCAAAACAGGGACAAGGCAAAGAAACGCTTCACGCGACGCTACAGTACTTAGTTAGTACTAGTTATTTCCAAAGTAATACATATTTAAGACTAGCGACCAGCTCGGGGCTTCGCTTGCAATTTGGACCTCATAATAATTATTATGATGCTTATTAAATAATATATAATTCAGATCAGTAAAATAGTTTTTTTACTTATCTGAATTACTTTCGCGCTTATTATTTTATAATAAAAATTTTAATTTAATTAAACAAACATAGCTATAAAAAGTCAAGCACGCAATAAGTATTATAAAAACGTATCAAGTTTTATAAAATTTGCATAATATATTTCCGCACACAATAAGAATTTCATTACAAATACTATATAAATATTTGTATTGAGTTCTTCCCACTGACGTCATCACTCATTTAAAATAAAGCTTGCGTTAGCTCGTCATCATCATATCAACCTTTCTACGCCCACTGTTGGACATAGGTCTCCCCACTCCAATACCTCCCCCCACCCTCATGCCTGCGACTGTTGTGGGTTCGATTCGTACTCGAGGTAATGAAATATTTACTCTTTATAATATGTGATTTATCCAAAATTGATAAAAATTATATTGGAATAAATGTTACTCATACAGTTGTAATCAAATCAGTTTGATTACATTTCCAATATCCCCAGAGCAATTGGGGAAAGTGGGGATAAGCGGCCCCAATGCACTGCCAGACAGACAATTTTTATACAAATATATTATAAAAACGGTGATACAGCCCTAATCGAATTATAATATGTGATGTTGAATTTTAAAACGTGACGGTGCAGCAAACGTGCTAATGGCGGCAAATATGTGTACACAAATAAATCTGTTTAAGAATCAGTTCTTGGATTTTTGCAAATTGTACACATTTTAAATAAAACTCGTTCTTCTCGTTATTATTACATTTTGAGAAAACGAACTGTTTGAAAACGTTAAATTTTCAAACCCACTCCAATATACATAAATAAAAAAAGTTAAACTCATTATTCTAGTCTTCGTGTACTTACTTAGGCCTATGCCATATAATATTATCATAGTAATATTATTGAATCACGCAAGTGCAAATCTGAAATACACGTAAGTGGAACAAACTAGCGTTATTAAATTTATAGTAAAAAATTAATTAAATTTTATAAAAATATAATAATACTATTTATTATGAACGCTTAAATGCCATATGAGCATGGCCACACTGTTGTTTGACGTTCAGGGGCTATTCGCTTAACAGACGCGACGCGTGACTCGTTCTATGATGAAATAAACATACTTGTACAAGATCTTGCATACAACTTGTAATAATTAACTATAGATAGACATTGATAGAATATGTAAGACTTTTAAAAAATACATTTATTTAAAAAATAATTAAAACTGAAGTTCATAGAGTAACATAAAATAATCAAAACTAATAAAGGAGATCCAATGGTCATGTGACCGACCCTCAGTTGCAAGAACACTATTTTACTCCTTTCTTCTGATCTAGTACCAAGAAATAAGCAGAAATTTACGTTCTCTACATTTCCGAACGAATGAAATGATGTGAAACCGAATTCTTAATTCAAAGTTTACTCTGCTTACACATTAAAAGTAAAAGGAGATGAAAAGAAAAAATATTTTTTTTACATTTTTAGGGTTCTTCGTTTCTTTCAGGTTCCAGGCTTTAAAAGAAAAATACGAAATTGTAATAGGATTACTTTGTTGTCCGTCGGTTAAAAAAAAATTATATTTGTAGTTCATTTCATTCAAAATTACCTCAGAATTAAATTTGTCAACGCGTAATCAAAACCTATTAGATTATCTATTTCAGCAGACCCACAAAGAATAAAATTTAGCACAAAAAAAAAAAAAAAATTAAAATAAAATAATAATGAATACCCAAATTACCCAAAAAGACTTTAAAAAGTTTCTCACGATCTGCCTTGGTCTATTATTCGTCGTAAACTTATTATTATAACATATTAGCATTTTAATTTATTGATTATTTTAATATGCGTGTCGAATTTAATTATGTCTAATAAATAAATGTATTCAAAGCGATAAAAGCAACAAATTGTTATGCTAAAAAGATAAGAATCAAATAAATAAAAATATGAGAACGTAAAATACTAATTTATTGAAACGTGCCAATATTTTATACGAAAAAATATATGTTGTACAAATACTAAAATTGATGCCGGTGGTGGCGCAGGGGCACAAGTGTGTGGCTATAAGTGCAACCGGTTATGGGTTCGATTGTCACTTGAGGAAATTAAATATTTAAAATTTTCATTTCTTCGCTCTGGTGTCGAGGCGAAGTGCGGCGTTGAGTTCAGTTGTCAGTGGGAGCGTCTTAACATTAGGCTCCCTCTACTAAACTAAAAATACTAAAGTGACTATTATAACACAGGCAAAATATAAAATAATAATTTTATATCAGTTTTTGTACTTATAAGTAAACATAAACAGGTGGAAAGAGAGATCGAAGAGTCTTAGCACAAGATTCTCTCGAATGAATGATGTATCAGCATAAAATTGTTTGTTTCCATTAAAACATTATTGAAATTAAATTTAATCATTTGTCTTACTTTTATATTTTCTTTTAAATTTGTAATTATAAAAAAGAAAATATAAAATTTTAAATTAATAAATATGAGAAAAAATTATATATCTAATATAAAACAAAAATGATAAAGCTTTGACCAACTCTGTCTGAACCGGTCTGCGTGTCTGCGTGTGGAATCTTTGAATTCAATTACTAATATAGATACTTATTTAAGCAATTGTCGTGTTAACTGACCTTGCTACATTGTTGAAATTATTCACTCAGTATTGACAGGTCACAGCAATCATATATTATTATGCGCTGATGTATTGACAATACCGGACGCTGCTTATCTGTGACATACCTCTAAATTACTATTCATATTTTTTATTAGCTTCACGCCGTATCTCGTATATAGTAGTGTAGGTAGAGGGGGGAACGTAGTGTTAAGACACTCCGTTCCTCACCTTCGAGTGGCAGAACTCCACACCTAGAATTTGTCTCAGTGCTGAATCACAGCCAAGAAATAAAAACATTCATTAATAATAATTCAAAAGGATCAAGCTCTCAACCGTCGCGTCATATATAATTGTTTTTTTTTTATATTTCAAGATCTTTAAAAAATCCCATCACATATTTACTTTCTACTACTTGTCATCTTCAGGCAACAAAATGTGTAGTGACATTAGTGTGTCACGGCTCCCCATACACTTACCGGTTATCCATTTTATACACTCACCGTCCAGATAAGCTTTCACTCTGTGCTGTATTTAAAAATTATCTTTTCATGTAACTGTCGCCTTTAATCCTTATAATAGATATTTTTAATCTGTAAAATTTATCAATTTAATTTATTTTGCTTTGGTGCGTAATTTGGACATCCTACAGTTAACTGTACATTAGATTAAGACAATAAAGATTGGTTATTCAAGTCTAACTCAGAGAAATTATTTAATGATTTGGTACAAAGACGCAGTACATAATGATAGAGAAAACAAGATATCACTAGTTCCGATCTAGCAAAACTTTTTAAGATAAATAAAGCAATGTACAACTACATAAAAAATCAATTCTATATAAATTTTCCACAAGTGCTGTATGATCATATTTTCTTTTATATAAAAAATATATTTTCTGTTGTAATACCAAGTAGACACGAATAGTTAATATAGAAATGTAATAAAACTGAAAAGGGTAGATTTTACACAACAGTATGATTTTTATATTTTTTGTCTGTTGATGATGAATTTTATTGTTGATTTCCATCTCTCATCAGAAGCAAAGTCTCGAAATTTTCTCTTGATTTCAATGACAAATAAATAAATATAATATGGACATATTAATAAAATTTATGCAATTAGTATTCATGAAATTCACACATGGACCTTCCCTAGTGTAAAACGTAAATAATATATAATAATACCATCACCCCCAGGGACCGGGGACAGGGACAGGGGCACCTGAACAGGGCACCTGACAGGGGCGCATGGGCACAAGCATGTGACTGGAAATACGAAGGTTGGGTGTTCGCTCCCATGTATTAATATGGCATAGCGCAGCGTTTAAATCCACCACTCAAATTTCGACAGAAATTCCGTCTGCCTACCCTGCTTTATACGGGATAAAGCGCGTAGCTGAAAATAAATCTATATATGAAACCAAACATGAACAACAAATTTTATTTCGGAATTTTAAATTTAAATTGTTCAAATAACAGTTAATACAACAAAAGAAATTCTAAGCTAAATGCTTGGAGCATCGTCAACCTTGTATTTAATTGTGTCAATGAAAAATATACCTTTCCTTAATGTGTTCATAAAGAAATATTTATTATGAATTTATGGGTCTTTTTTTTTTAGAAAAGTAAATCTTTTAAACTAAATATGCTAAGGAGGAAAATTAAAAAAAAATACAACTGACTTGAAAAACTTATTACGCGACTGTGTTTTATCAACGTTTTAAAATAATTTCATTTAAATACAATATTCAGTGACACTAAATCAAATGTTTAAGTTCTATGTAGAAATTAGGCCATCGTCTAAACCTTACGTTTTCATCATCATCATCGAAATTCTTATACGTTTAGGCACCTCTTGGTATCAAATCCTATTCTATATTATATTTTTAAAAAATTTCTGAATTTTTCAAATTGTACGTAAGATTGCTTGCAACACTCTATTAACAGACTTCTACTTTCCTATGGCTTTATATAATCACTACTAAAGACGTCTTTCGTCACTCTTCGACAGTATTTTGGCACGTGAGAATTTTCCTCGACTGTTAAGAAAACCCATAAACTAAATGCATATTTTTTTAATTAAATTTTATAAGTATTCAAAAATAAATAAACAAAGGTTTGCCTTCGTGCTAGCAATCTATTTTATTGTAATCGCAAAAACACTCACAATATATTTAATTATGTCTTAAATTAAATATTGTGACGGGCTGACTAAACAAGGCACCAGATGAAAACAGACGTATGATATAATATGTTTTTTTTTGTAAGCTTCACGCTGTATCCAGAGCGAAGAAATGAAAATATTAAATATCTAATTAAGTTTTCAGTCACAAGCTGATGCCCCTACACCGCGACTGGCTTCAAAAGAGGAAAATAATTTATATAATTATAAGCACTTACGATGGTATTTTTTTGGAGCTATCAATTAAAATTTACTCGAGGAAATGAAATATTTATTTAAATTTAATTTTTTTTATATATTTCTTTGTTCGCTCTGGGTCCGCCACTGAACACGCAACGCCTCCAGAATTCGGCGGAAGGGAACGGAGTGTCTAAACACTATTTCTGCGGGATACAGCGTGAAGCTGATTTTTTAAAAATGTTTTTCTTAGATTTTATAATAACGTCCATGCTGTAAATACGGGCAGAGGTAATATTACGAATAACTATTACATTTTGAATATCATTATGTAAAGTGCTAGTTATTTCTTACATTCTGCATACATATAAAACCAGTATTGTTATCGTAAGTTTTTATATTTATTTAACGTCCGTTCACATGTTACCCGTTCACGTGTGCCTTAAATTAAAAAAAAATATCGCGTCAGTGCAATTTTTTTGTTTTAGTTTCTCATTTATTATTAAAAGTATTTTTTATTTGGCTGCTTTTAATTCCATTTTCTCTTCTTCTCTTCTGTACCCTGCATATAGGAGGGTAGATGGAAGCTAGTGTCAATGCCCTCCGCTCCCCACTGTGCGCCCATTTTTGTCAACGCAGCGTTTTGTCTTGTTATCGAAGCGAGATATTCAAAAATCATTAATATCCCTGAGTGGGAATTGAACCCACAAACATAACACTTATTTATAGTTAGAAGTTATGCAGCTGCGCCACGAGCCCGCGATGGCCTTCTAAGTTTTTTTCCTTATTAAAAGAATAAACAATTATTTGAAATGGCATAGATATCTGTCGACTTGATGATTTTTATTTTTAGTTGAAATCCAAACAGTCAATGAATTATTTATTGTGGTGTCGTATAACCTCCATTAAAATAATCTTACATTATTTACACTCGCGTTATTTATGGCTGTATATTTGATATTTTCGTTATACTAATGTTATCGCGGCCAGTAAAACAAGTTTTGTGGGTTTTTATTAAGATTTTTTTTTTATTTTATATTTCAATATTTGAAGACATAAATTGTAGCCAGCACCTCTTCAAACAATATCAATAATATATTTTAATTATAATTAAATCGTGTAGCTCGCGTCCATGAATGTCCTCGTCAATGTGAAATGGATGTTATAGTACTTTCAGGATTAGAAGAGAGTCTTGCCAAAGATATTTTTTTATATTTACTGCTCTACTCCGTGTCAATATTGGGGTTGATCGATGATGGTCCACCACGTTGATTATGGTGCAAAATTTGGTTTCTTAGTATCATTACTGCCTCATCATATCTGAAGGAAATAGTATTTTTATCTAGTGTATTAAATATCTTGATCCCTTAATATGTCTTGTTGATGCGACGACAGGGTGTACTGTCGTGAAGGGCTAAATCTTGTGGGCATTTCTGCAATGAGATGAAATTATGATTAGCACGTAAATGGAGTCTCCGAAGCCGGGAACGCCATTCACCCATAGAATTCATGTTTTGACTATTCTTTATTCTATATTCTGAATTGAAATTCTATGTTCTCCCTATCTTTTATTTTGAGTAGAGAGTAATGTAAAATTTCATAAAGGAAATGAATTCCGCTCAGTCGTTTTTATTTTATACATAAAAAATTTTTGATCATTTGGTTCGGTTCTACAAAAATCCACAATTTGAACTAAGTTCTAAGCATAGTGGCTCACTTTTCTGAAAAAAAAAAACAAAAGTAAAAACTATTTATTTATTTTTTGTAGTCAAATTATTCCATTATACAAATATATGTCATACTAATATAATATATGAGCTATAAAATTGATTATTTGTTTACAGGAAATGGTTAGAAGAAATAGCTTTAGCGAACAAGCAGGGACGAAAGCCGTCGCTTCTCCGCGCCATGACCAAGGCTTTCTGGTTGAGTTATGCGCCTTCCGGCATTATGTTTCTTATTCAAGCACTCATCCTTAAGTAAGTACAAAATAAATATCCTGTTTTAATTATAACACTCAACGTTTATACTACAATATTTCCATATTGAATTGAAATAAGTAGTACTTTCCTTGACGTTTGCACTTTAGGTACGTTATATAGATTTATATATTATTTCTAATTTTCTACGAGTCTACGAGTATACTTACATATAAATAAAATTGAAGTGTGCTGGAAATTTGCCCGAATTAAAAGAAATATAGACAGAAAAAATAATGTTTGTTTGTTTCTGTATTGTGTAAAATTTAACATTTTTTATTTAAATCTAACATTTTTTGCCAGATAAAACTTAAAATGATTTTTTAAATTACAACTTATTTATTGTATAATAAAAAAGATAATTAGATAGCTATATTTAAATAGTTTACCCAATTTCCTTAAGTCCACATAAATAATATTAATAATACTAAATATAATAATATAGCTCAAGCAAGTTCAAAAGCAAGCTCAAAAAAGTGGGGAATGGAGTGTCTTAGCACTAAGTTCCCTCTGCCTACCCTGCTATATGCGGGATACAGCGTGAAGAGAAGCGTGTATATATATGTAAACTTTAATCATATTTAAGTATTTTATATAAATTTCAGGCCATTCCAGCCAGTAGCACTAAGTATGTTACTGTCGTACTGGGAGCCTGGCTCCAACATGACCTATGAACAGGCCGTTTACTGTGCATCTGCAGTAATCCTCATGTCACTCCTGATAGCTTTCCTCAACCATCACGGTACATATTCCACTCAACAATTTGGCATGAAAGTCCGCATCGCTGCGTGCTCTCTTATCTATAGAAAGGTAAAATTATTTTTAATTTATAACCTAAAAAATATAAAAACTAAATTAAGTGTATAACGTATTATCTTGTATGAAAAAATATATTACATTGTTTTTTTATTTTATTTATATATTACATAAGGTGGGTTATATTTTGACACAGTTGTAATAGCATCACCGATATATAATATATTTACTTTTTATTTTTATATATTTACTCAATTTAGCATTTCTATTGACTCGTTTGAATTGTTTAAGAATATTGCAACTTTTTCGCTATCTACAGCAAAAGACTCCTATTACTTGCAATGCTGTCCGCATAATAAAGAGCAAGATAATGAAAAAATACTTGTAAATGTGTTTTTTAAATTGTTCGTTTTGTTTTATTGTTGTAAATCGTACAAAATACCGACCAATTAAAAAATTATGAAAATGGAGTGTATATATATATATTTATTCTTAATTTTACACAAAAATATTATAAAAAATGCTGTAGCGCACAACTGTTATCGCGATAGGTTGTGGGTTCGATTCCCACTCTAGGAAATGAAACATTTAATACTTTTATTTCCTCATTTTGGTAACGAGGCAAAGCGCGTCCTTGATTTCCGCCACTCAACGCGCAAGGACTCCAGAATTCGACGGAAAGTAGGGAACGGAGTGTCATAACACTAGGTTCCTTCTGCCTTTCCTGCTATGTGAAGAATACAGCGTGAAATTAAAAGAAAATGTTGTTTAATACGACATAATATGAAGACTAATATAATTATGTCCCCATAGGTCATGAGAATGAGCTCCGGGGCACTCGCGCAGACCACAGCCGGCCAAGTGGTTAATCTGTTATCTAACGACGTTAATAGATTCGATTATGCCTTCATCTATACACATTTTATATGGCTACTGCCACTCCAAGTCCTGGTAGTCTGTTACCTGATTTATATTAAAATCGGTTATGCAGCTATTGTTGGAGTCATCGGTATCGTATTGCAGACTATTCCGGTGCAATGTAAGTAGTTTTTTGTTATACCTAAGTATATTTAAAATAATAATCAAAAAGTTGATTTAAAATAAAATATGTTTTATTTGATATGATTTATAGAGACACTAGCGAGTTACTGTAAGCGCAATAGATCGTGGGTTCGATCTCCAATCGAGGAAATGAAAATTTTGAATATTTAATGTAACCACTCCACCACTCATTACGCAATTCCTTAAAATTCTTTAATAGTTCGGCAGAAAGTGGAACGCTGAGTGTCTTAACACTAGGCTTCCTCTGCCTAACCCGATATATGTCGAATACAACGTGAAGAAAAAAAATTCTAATATACAATTAATCTTAAATATCAATATTTATATACGTACATGATTCTAAAGGAAAAAATTTCTTTCACAGCCTACATGAGCAAACTTGCAGCAAGACTACGTATGAAGACTGCTGGCAAAACTGACGAGCGTGTCCGGATAATGGATGAAATTATAAGTGGAATGCAGGTAATAAAACAACATCTAAAAATTAAATAGAATATTTAATTATTTACAATTCACTTGAAAACATGATAAATTGTATATCAGAAATAAATTCTAAATAATATTCTCAAAACAAGTTGGCCCGTCATTTAATATGTATTGAGTTTTAAATCTACACATTATTTTTTATAATTTTTTGTACGTTTAAATATATATTTTTTATTTAAGGTTATCAAAATGTACGCGTGGGAGAAGCCTTTCGAACAGGTCGTGGCGTTGGCTCGTAAAAATGAAATCAACTGCATCACGTCAGCTTCATACCTTCGCGGAGTATACCTGAGCTTCATGGTTTTCACAGAGAGGCTTTCACTCTACATCACACTTCTGTCCTATTCTTTGTTTGGGTACCAAGTCACAGCTGATATTGTGAGTATAAAATTAGTGACGAAATTTTTTTCTGTATTACCTTCTATGAACGACGCAGGACGCATTTATATATTTCGTGTTCTACGTATGCTGAGAGTCTCTACTTAAAAGATGTTACATGGCATACATATCTTTATAAAATCGACACAACCTAATTCTATGTGTGATATAAGATGACAATTCTATATATATATATATATAGTAACATCTCATATTTAACAGATTGAACTGATTCATATTGATATATATATATATATATATATATTTTCTTATGTTAAAATACACGTAAACACACGCAAAATAAAAACAATCACAAAAATTAAACTAAACATTATTTACTGCCTTCAATTCGCTGTAATAACATAAAGTAAATTATATGGTAGTAATCGTTGATCTATTGAGGATAAATATAAGTAATATATATATGAAGATCAAAATGAAATATCTTAATTGCAACACGTGCTGCGGTCACGTCGGTTATATCTAACAAACCTGCTCATGTTGAATAAATAATATGCTCACAGGTAGGGTACACCATACAATATACAAGTCTAATTACAGGTATTTCCATTGGCGCAATTCTTCAACACACTACAAGGCACCCTCTCAATTATTATGTCAAATGCTGTATCATTTTTGGCGGAGGCACTGATATCTGTTCAACGCCTCGAATCGTTCATGCTGCTGGGTATGTGAGGCCCTGAGGGCTCTGTGCATGCCTGGCCTTTGTAGTGGAGTACGCAAGTGGCATGGTCGCCTCAATACAAGAGTTCTTATTATGACGAACTCTTTGTGTATTATAAATTTATAGTAGAAATTTAATAATGTAGCCTAAGTGTACATATATGTATAGAGTAATGACTAACGCACCGCACAAGGAACGATTATATACACCGACTGCAAATGGTAAACACGGAATATAATATGAAAGTTATCATTTGATTGAAATAATAATTTTCACAGGCTTTCCCGTTGGCTCAAATGTTCAATATACTTCAGGCTTCGGTAGCTATATTATTGCCAATGTCACTCTCTATGATGCTGGAGTCGTTTGCCTCTGTGCTCCGTATACAACACTTTTTACTTTTGGGTACGATTTTAAATATTACAGTGTGAGTGGCTCTTGTCAATCGTCTAAACAACCTTTTAAAATATATACATGATTATATGTATCGTATTCATGATAAATATTTTTTATAACATTTATGTAACGTAAGTTTTCCCCTAACACGCCCGTACTTTGTTCTTTTTGCTTTAAAACTTTAACCATGTTTTTGTATTGTAATATATGTTAAATGTTATTTAACAGCATGAAGTAATGCAGCTTTTATAACATCTATATAACCTAAAAATGCATATCATGTGGGACACAGGGTTTCTGGTTTTTATTAACAATTATTAAAAATATGTTATGACTGTTTTTTTTTGTTAACAAAAAAAAAACAAAATATTTTAATATATGTACAGCAATTAACCGTTTTATATTGGCGAAATAGATGAAAGAGAAGATCTTCGTAGCGTAGCCGACGTTGATATCGCTAAACTGGTTCTGGACGTGAAAAATAAAAAAATGAAGAATCTTAGCGAAGTTGATTTGTGCTCAAATAAATTTAAAAAGATCGATGAAGAAGGAATTTACAATCCCGGTGAGAACAAATGTGTTAATATAAATTATAATTTAAAGAATAACTATTCAATAAAGAAAAATATAATATGCCTATCACTTTTAAGGTTTCGATTGCACTGAAAAGGGAGGTAGCCTAGTAGCTTGTGCAGTGAACGGCAGCTCCATCAACTCGGATGTGGGAATTCTGATACAGGATGTCAGCGCCAATTGGATCGAAGATGGACCTGTCACGTTACGTAATATCAATTTGTCAATACCTAAAGGCAAA
The DNA here is from genome assembly GCA_037355905.1 of Heliconius aoede. Taxonomy (NCBI): domain Eukaryota; kingdom Metazoa; phylum Arthropoda; class Insecta; order Lepidoptera; family Nymphalidae; genus Heliconius; species Heliconius aoede. The sequence continues at coordinate 1,649,752 of JBAIZZ010000173.1, read as the reverse complement.
CTTTGCGCTATAATTGGTTCAGTGGGCTCCGGAAAGGTATTCTAAACTTGAATCACATTAAAATAGAAATATTTGTATTGAATAATTTTATTTCATTTAGTACTGTTTAATTTCCAGAGCTCAGTTTTACAACTTCTATTGAACGAACTACGTGCAACTAGTGGGAAAATTCACCTTTCTGGACCTCTGTCTTATGCGTGCCAAGAGCCGTGGCTCTTTGTTTCGACAGTGAGGCAAAATATATTATTCGGACTTCCATATAATGCGAAGAAGTATAAAGAGGTAAATTGTAAATATTATATATACCTATAGAACTAACTCAAAAACATAAATATTGAACGAAAATCACATCCGAATTATAATACTGAATGCAAAAGTCAGAATTTCGTCTTATAATGAAAATAATTTTAAATCGAATATATTAATTATAAATTAATTAAATGTAATGTTTAGGTGGTGAGAGTATGCGCTCTGCAAAAGGACTTTCAGCAATTTCCCCACGGTGACCAAACCCTCGTTGGCGAACGAGGAGCTTCACTATCTGGAGGGCAAAGGGCTCGTATTAATCTTGCTAGAGCTGTTTACCGACAAGTGAGTAACAAATCCATGGCTTCTAATCTTAAAATACTGAAATCTTGATATTGTTGGGTACAAGGCCTCTGCTACGAGTCCTTGTACGTCAATACTCGTAAAGAAGTTTCCCCGTGTGACTTCGTTCTTACATGCCTTTGCAACAGGACTCCGGTTTTAACTCCCTCCCCATATTTATAGAATATACTTGAATCCGTCATGGATAAAGAAATTTCTATATATTAATGAGAAAATATCTTACATTATATGTTTACCTTTAATCAATGTGTATATAGAGTAAATATTAGAATATTTCTTCTTAATAATTTTCGTTAATATTGGGAATGTCAGAATCCAAATTTTGAATATTTTTTATTCTTTCAGGCGGATATATATCTTCTAGATGATCCATTGTCAGCTGTAGACGCTCATGTTGGTCGACAACTGTTTGATGAATGTATCACTGGATATCTGCGCCACACCACTCGCATTCTGGTCACTCATCAACTTCACTATCTGAAAGCCGCTGATTACATTGCTATCATGAACAACGTAAGTGTATAAAATATCTTCCTTTTTTTAAAAAAAGCACAATAAAAATTATTAATTAATTATTAATTAGATAATTTTGAAATATATATTTTAATTTTTTTTTCTGTATTACATAGAATATAGCGGACATTGTATGTTGATATGTCTGTGTACTTGTTATCAGTGTTGAAGTCAAGGTCTAATTGTCTACCAGACACAGCAAACTAAATAACTATTAATTTCCCGACGCTGCACCACTACGCCACGGCGCCTTCAATTTTCCCATTGGAAATTGTGTGGCCTCATTATACTTATCTGTATATTAAAAAAATTTGATTCTTATTTTAAAATTTATTAAATTTTTTTTTTTTATAAAATCAGGGTGTAATTGAAGCTAAAGGAACATACGATGAGTTATTATTGTCCGGCAAGGACTTTGCTAAGTTGCTGTGCTCAGTTCAAGAAGATAAAGAGGATGATCCTGAAGCAGAGACGCCTTCACCGATGTCTCGTCGAACATCAGCCAGGGTATGTTGATTTATAGTAATGATATAAAATTGCGAAAGCCTGGAAATAAAAATATTAATATTTAATAATTTAACTAAATTAAATAGATAGAAATCGAACCAATAGACGTCGCGGTTACAACCACACACTTGTGCCACTACGTCAGCACCTCATAAATTAAATTATTCCTTGTGTATATATCCTATTTTAATGTAAATTACTTTTATTCCAACAAATGTTATCTGTGAACAGTTGTCAACCACGAGACGACCGTCTCTGGCAGAATCAACTACAGGATGTGAAGGTCCCGCACAAGAAATGGAAGAAGAGAAAAGGGAATCAGGATCAATGGGTTGGCATGTATATGGAGCTTACTTGCGAGCTGGTGGTCGAACGGCCAGAATAATCTTTATGATTCTTCTCCTCGTAGTTGGACAACTTTCAGCAACTCTTTGCGACTACTGGGTTACACTCTGGTACGATTAACACATATAATGGCTCTATGAGATATCCTGATTTTTTTTGTATTCAAATTAATAATTATTCTTTATTTAATAGGACAAATGAAGTAACTAGACTCAAGGAACAAGAAGCAAATACGACAGTGAAAGAATATGAAAGAGTTGCACCTCCAGATAACACTACATTCACATTTACATCATATTTTTCTGGAATAGACTTGGAACCAAGTAAGATAAAAAATATATATATTTATCGCATACTTTTTTTATACTTAAAAATATATTAATTGTATAATTTTCCAATAAGCATAAGTAATTCTTAATTCTATTCCAGATCTAGACATTCATGCTTACATTGGACCCTTGGATACTGCTCAATATCTTTACGTATATACAGCCCTTATTGTATGCTGTGTTTTCTTCATAACAGCTCGTGCGTTTATGTTCTTTAAAGTATGCATGACAGCCTCGAGGAACCTTCACAATGATATGTTCCACTCCATGTTACGAGGAGTTATGCGTTTCTTTGACAGTAACTCATCAGGTAAAACGCGTTTTGTATAAATAATATATTTATCTATATGTAGTAAGTATATAAAATAAAAAATATTATCTCTTTTCAATTTCAGGTCGTATTTTGAACCGTTTCTCTAAGGATATCGGTGCTCTAGACGAGCTGTTACCACGTTTTCTGTTGGAAAGTATCCAAATTTATCTTGTAATGTTCAGTATACTGACGCTGAATGCAGCTGCTTTGGTTTGGACTCTGTTACCCACAACTATCATACTGCTCTTGTTCTACGTTATACTTCAAATTTATTTGAAATCTGCGCAATCCATCAAACGTTTAGAAGGCACCAGTACGTAAAATATTTGTTATGATTATATACATATTTCAATTCTCATTATATGTATAAAACATGACGTTATTACAGCTAGGAGTCCCGTTTTCTCCCATATGTCCGCAACATTAAACGGCATCAGCACTATTCGATCAGCTGGAGCTCAACAACGACTTATTCAAGAATTCGATGGATATCAGGTATTTCACTTTAAATTTTATATTAAATATATATTATTTTGTTTTTATATGTAAGTTACGTTGTGATTTTATGAATTAAAAATTTAAAATGTAAACAAATTTAAACGATCATAAACTTTAAGGTTTTATATTAAATATAGAAAAGAAGAAAATAATTTGACATATAATACATAAAATATTGTTTCTTTATAAAATTCTAGGACATTCATACGTCTACTTGGAGCAGCTACCTCGCCAGCGGCGTGACGCTTGGTTTTTGGCTCGACTTCATATGCGTGCTCTATTTGGCAATTGTTATAGTAGCCTTCCTCGTAATTGATAGCAGTAAGTTATATTATACTTCAAGTAAAATATTCTTATTTACTTAAACTTAACATATCTATATACTTTTTAACGCCACCGACATAATATTGTATATAGCTCTGACATATATTTATTTGATATCTTTCTTAGAAACAATATTCTCTGGCAACGTGGGATTAGCGATATCGCAGACTCTCATCTTAACGGGCATGCTGCAGTTCGGAGTGCGCCAAACAGCTGAAGTGATCTCACAAATGACTAGCGTTGAACGAATCCTACAATACACTCATATTGAACGAGAATCCAAATGGGACAAAGGAAGTAAGATATTACTTTTCATTTTAAAATAAATATTTACCTGTTACCTACTGGTAATTACATTTTGTGACTTGAAATGGTAAATGGTAAATTTATGTATGTATGTCAATTTTATTTCTGTACTAAGCAGTAAACTTTGAAAAAAAAATGAAAATTTGAAGAAAAATTATAATTAATTCCCCGTGGTAAGAATCGAATTCACATCACTCACAAGCTTTTGCCAGTGGCATAATGGGGGGACAGGGGGAGGGTCATCATGCCCTGGCGCTATTCCCAAAGGGGCGCCGAATGGTCCGCAAAACTATTTAAATATATGTATTTAATCAAAACTATAATATGCGTTTGATTTTATTACGTAAGGACTATTCATTTAAAGCTAAGCTTGAGCCTAAGACTTTATTCATGTATTAATTTAGGCGTAATTTTACATATGAAATTATATGGATTCCTCTGGAGGGCGCTGAAAAAGTATTTTACCCTGGGCGCGACTCATCTGACTTGTGCCATTGCGCCACGAGGGCCGCGGCCGGATATTACATTTAATAAATAAGCCCAATTAACTGTTCAAACGGTCTGATTCAATGAGATATAAAACTGATAAATCTAGCATCTATTTCGTGTCTTGTTGAAATTTTATTCATATTTGTACATTTTTGAAGTGATTTGAACCAGTTGGGCATCCTCCAAGCGCTCTACATCACTAAGCTCTAGCTCTAAAGCTCATCAAGCTCCTTCGAAAGTCTTACACGCCTGTTACGAAAATAAAGTTCCATTTTATAAAAATATATATATTCATACCTGCATATATGTATCTACTCAGGAATTATTATATTATTATATTATATTATAACTATAATAAGATATTGTGGTAATATAGAAGCCTTTTAAAGAACCTACTTAAAGCCTTAAAACGTTATTGTTGCAGCTAAGGAAACCCCTAAAGGCTGGCCTTGGTGTGGGCGAATCGAGTTCCGTAACTGTTATATGAAATACACCCCGGAAGACTTGCCTGTACTCAAGAATCTGAACTTAGTCATTGAAAGTGGCTGGAAGGTAAATTAAAAATCGTCAAACAATATCACGTATGTGACTGAAAACGTGACGGTTATAGGTTCGATTCCCACTTGAGAGAATTAATTCTCATTTATTAATATTATAATTTCTTCGCTCTAGTAACAAGGCAAGGAGCAACGTTTAATTCCACTATTCAACACGAAATACGTTGAAATACTCTAGGTTGTATATGTCTATCGTATAGATTGGATACGGTGTCAAACTGAAAAAATAACTACACTGTTTTCTAGTGACGTGACCAGTGACGTGAAATCCAGTCAGTTTCCAATAATACAATAAAAACGTATTTTACGCAAAGCAATATATTTTATGTTAAAATGGATTTCTATAATTATAGACAACTTTTTCCGCGATATATCATGACTACATATAATACCTACTGCATTATAAGGAATCTCATATCAATTTATTATATAAATCGATGTTCCCTTGCTATAAACGGACAAATCAAAAGAGAAGAAAGAAAGGTTTACAGGAAAACGAAATAAAGCTTCGGCTTGCTCTTAAAAAAATCAAATAAAAGTATAAACATTATATATTATTGTTGTTTCTGTAGGTGGGCATTGTCGGTAGAACCGGTGCTGGAAAATCATCTCTCATTTCTTCATTATTCCGGCTCGCAATTGTTGAAGGTGAAGTCCTCATCGATGAAGTTGACACTGGTCTGCTCGCACTTCAGGTATATTTATGTATACGTTTAGAAGAAACCCAAAAATTCGTAATATAAAATAAATACTACAAAATAAAATACAAAACGGTGCAAATTGTAATTCCTACAACTGCGGAGTATCTAGAGGCGGATGACAAATTATATTTACTGCACGCGACTATAGTTTTCATATAATCTTAAATCCAAACGTGTCATAAGTTATTTATATATTTTTAATGTAACTAGCCGACTTGGGCGGCTTCGCCCGCTTGGAATATATGAATATTAAATTAATTAATTTATAATTAATTTAATATAATATAATTTATTTATTAATTAATTAAATATGTTCATATAATTATTTACAGGAATTTATAATTGTTAATTATTTTACAGGATCTGCGATCTAAAATATCAATCATCCCTCAAGAACCGGTTCTGTTTTCTGCGACTATACGTTACAATTTAGATCCATTCAATTGCTACGATGACGACAAATTGTGGAAAGCTCTAGAAGCTGTAAGTAAATATGAATAAGCACTTTTGTCGAATTAAAAGTTTAAAATTTCTTTTAACTTTGTAAATCGTTTGATTTAAGGTTGACTTGAAAGCTGCAATACCGGCATTAGACTTCAAAGTATCTGAAGGAGGCTCCAACTTTTCACTTGGACAAAGACAGCTCGTTTGCTTAGCGCGCGCTATTCTTCGCGGCAATCGTATTCTAGTGTTAGATGAAGCAACCGCCAACGTGGATCCTAAGTAATTACTACACCATAAAAAAATCTATATTTATTATATAAATCGCTTACTTAATTGTATTTTCTTTTAATATTTCAGGACAGATGAGTTTATCCAAAGAACAATAAGAAAACGCTTTTCAGACTGTACCGTTTTAACTGTGGCTCACCGACTAAACACAATTATGGATTCCGACAAAGTAATGGTGATGGATTCAGGGCGCCTTGTTGAGTTTGACCATCCGTATAAATTACTAAGCAACCCCGAAGGTCACTTTACAAAAATGGTTAATGAGACTAGCGAAAAAATGGCATCGCAACTCCATGATATTGCAAAGAAAACCTTTCTCGACAGCGGCGGAGTTATAGAGTAAAAAGAATTGCTAATAAGTTTAATATAATTAGAATTGTAAGTTGGAATAATGCAGTTAGGTACTTAGAATTATTTTTTTTTTAACGCCAAGGGTGAAAAACTACTCGGCCAAAATGCCTTGAGTAATTTTTCAAATTTGAAATATTAATTCATAAGATATAATTGTTGCCATAAATTAAATTGATTATTTTAAATCTTAATTTGCTCTGTAAGTCTTTATTTTCATGTTTATTTTGGTAATATATGTATTTTATTAATTATGAAAAATAGGTTAAAACATTCCAAATATAAATATTTTGTACATAACAGCATGTTATTCCAATGCAGACTGATTGATGAATGTGAATGAATGTAATGCTAGAATTAAGTATCTTTTATTATATATTAATCCAACACAAATGAAATTATAATTTATTTAACTATATCATCAAATATTTATATTGACACATTACAGCTTGTTATTGCCATAGAGGTTATCCTCGAAACTATTAAAAAGTAAGCTTTAACTATTGTTTCATTTTTTTATAAAACATCTATTAATATTTGCATTAATTATTTTTTGTACCAAATTTAATTAATTGGGCAGAAATAAAGAATAAATAAAACGATGATATCTTTGATAGCAATTTTGTTTGCACACACAACATATCTATTAACTTAATTCTAATAAAACACACAGATTGACTAAACAGTCAATAATAAGCGGAAAACCAATATTAGGTTGTTGTTAAATAAATTTCAAACAACACCTTAACATTAAATATTAGTTAAACCGTAAACCTAAACATACTAATTACAAAGATAGAAAAAACTATAAGTAAATGTGTGATGACAAGCTTAAATTTAAAACATATTTTATCATATGTTTATGTTAAAGGAATTAAATGCATCAACTGCAACCAATTATATTGAATAGTTAATATATTTAATATAAATTCAGATCCTGCTGATATTAATCTAATCTAAACGCCTAAATAAAGCAAGCTACGTAATTCCTTGTATAAAAGCACATGATAATAAAGATTACTAGTTCACCAGCTTGGTATTTGACTATTAACTAAATGTAAAAAAACCTTATTTAATATCTGGCAAATCATTGTATTTTCTCATCTATATCAAACAATTCATCATCTTCATTACAGCTTGAGTCGTCATTTTCATAATCATCTCCAAAATCACCGATCTTGTCTGAGAACATATCATTCATATACCCTTCATCGCCACTTTCATCTTCATCTTGCCATCTATTAAAATCCACTCTGAGCCAGTGATGTTTCTTCTTGTCACTAGTTAAGGTAGGCCAGAAAGCTTCATCTTCTTTTTCTTTCGCTAATACAACCTCAATCAATCTGCCTTTGTTCACATAACTACTGTTCTCTGGATCTATTTCAGCATATAATGGTATATCGACCTCATACAATTTTTGCTCAGGTGTACAAACTCCTTTAAATGAAATAACTTTTTTTTCTATTTTGATTTCCGGCTTAATGCATTCCACATTAAATGTTAAAAACACGCGAGTAGTCCTCTGCGCCCATGACACTGATGGTGGCGTCGAAACTGCTTCAGTATTCATTTTATAAAATTAAATTAGTGTCCTGCTAAATTCTCGTTTGTTTCTAGACACTGTCTAATTAAACTATTGTAATCGAATTAATAAATTCTTTGACATTAAATGCAATACATGCTCGAAGCACCTCTTCGTTTTTGTAGATATACGTCAAATGTCAATTGTCAAATGTTCTAAATGATTGTCACTATTGTCAAATGTCAAAGTAAACGCTACGAAACAGAATAGAACCGATATCTATCAAACTAAATCCCCCATTATAATATGTAAATATTATTAAAAATTAAATATCTTTAGGGTGTAGCTGGGGTAAAAAATTTATTATGAAGAAATACGATTGCAAAAAAGTTATTTTTTGATCAAACACTACACCTTTGAACAATCAATATCTAATCAAGATTTATAGAAAAATATAAAAATAGGCAGACACAATTATATTAAAAGCTCGGTTCAATTTAAATTTTGAAAATTATTTGTAAAAAAGGAAACAACAACAAATTTGAAGGAACAATCACCAACAAACGACAAACAAATGAATAAGCTCGCCAATCCACAGTAGCTGTTAGCGCGCCGGTCAGATTTTACGAAATCTTGACTCAGAGATATGCTATTTTACTTCGACATTTCATATTTTTCACATTCCTCAATATGAGAAAGATGAATTTTAAATTTTTGTAAATGCATTATTACTTAATAATATAAAAAAATATATAATAATAACATTATTAAGAAACAACTGAAAATCATAACCATATTATAATAGATAGAACGCACTCTTAATTGTGAAAAAATTAATCGATCACCTTCACACAGTCACCGCATATAGCAGAGTAGGCCAACTTCTACTTCAATGTTAAGACACTTCGTTCCCGCCGAATTCTTCGAATCATTGAGTATTGACCATTCAAGACTTGGTCGTCTTGGTGCCAGAGAGAAGAAATGAAAATATCAATAAATAATAATTTATTCCCCTGAGTGGAAATCGAACCCACAGTCATCGCGTTACACTAAAAAAATAACTAAACTAAAAAATATATTTTTAATTTAAAGCAAAAATTAATAGCGAGAGTAAAATAAATCGTTTCCAGGGATAAGTCCAGATAAATAAAAAGAAAAAAAATATTATTCAATTTTACAGGTGGACAGTTTCTTATTTTAGGGTGAAAGTGACCTGAACTGATTTGCTTGCACTTGCTTTTATCTTCCAGTTATGTTGTGATTTTATCCAAGCTTCCCTGTAAAATCTGTGATGCAAAGACTGGGTCTTTGTAACTGACTAGTACCGCAGTATCGTCAGCGAATGTTGCCGTTGTGACTCCTTCAGCCTGCGAAACTGCGGACTGAGGTATACAATATGTATAGTCGCGGTCCTAAAACTGACCCCTGGGGTACACCAGCTAGGTATCAAACAAAAAAATATTGTAAAATTGATAGCACCCTCCTTACGTAAGTCGGTTAATAAGTAATTGTGCAATTCAAACGGGCAAAATCACGTGGAGTCGCTGATACGCTGAGCCGCCCGATTCTATTAAACAGTGAAACAGTAAACTGTGAATACAAGACATGTCGAACCTTAAGCTAATTGATTGACGTAATATTTAAAACATAATATCTTGTCATTTACTTTGACAAAACATCACTTGGCATTTAAAGTTTAAATTGATATAATGTAAATTTTATATATTCACATTTCTTCCACAATGACAATGATTAATAAATATTTCCAGACAACATAAACATGAACATACTTAAAATAGTCAGTTGATATCATATCATATAATTCAAAAATGAAAAAAATGGGGCATATTGAAGAAAAATCGTCATCAATCAAAATGGCGAAAAGTTCATCTGGTTTCAGGAAAACCATGAGATCTGGTAAAGGAAGTAGTGAGTCAATCAATTTTTGTGATCCAAAAGTTCAGGGAGTTTTGCTTGTGGGCCTGTTGGCTATCTTAGCACTAGCACTTTGGTTTGGCTTCACTCGTGGTTGCTTGGGAACGAGACGACGACGAAGAAGACGTTCATGTAGCTGGTACGATTGTCACTTTTACTATTTTTTTAACTCCAGACGTTAATCAATTCAATATATTTTCCATATAATATTTTCAGCCTTTACAATTAAATATTTGCGGTCAAATGAATTTATCAACGTAACGTAATATAACTTCACATTGTTATATTTTGGAACCCGATAATTTTATAACATATAAATTATAATATCATAATAAAAAGAAGTCGTTTTTTTAATCATATATTTGTATAGTAAAGTCAAATAATTGCAACTGCAAATTTGTATTTAAAGATGGAAAACCTGACACCAGTTTATTGGACGTCCACTACATAGTGGTGACTTTTCAACTGGAGTACCTGAAAATTACGATAGTTTCTATATATTTATGTGTAATTTATATGAAATATAATGTTATATATTTATATAAAATGTTGTATTGACATTAAAATAGCTTAAAATTGTCTACTACTACTGTCTATTTACTTTGTGCAAATCAAATAAGATTATATTATTTTTTCAACACATGTGTCATACTGTTTATTCATCTTTAGATGCTTCTTCCCATTTTTCCCCACCGTTTTCCCAGTCATAGTTATCCTCTACATTTTCTTCTGCTTTGTTTTCATTTGCCACTGAAATTATAATAATATTGCTTATAAACTATGCTTAAAGTGACAAATATTGTCAAAGAAAAATTTTAACCAGCAACTTTAATAATGGTTTCAGACAAACCAGAATTATTATTATTCAATGTTATTTATAAAAATACAGATTTATTACCGTCCATGTAATCTTGAACCTCCTGTTCCTCATTATCATCATCATCCCCATCATCCTCATCTGCAATATTTTGAATTTAATATGTGTAAAATTACGTCAATTAATGTAATTTAATTAATGTTTATTTATAAATTTATACCATAACTTGTTAATAAGCAAAACGATTATTTAAATTATTGTTTTAGTATTTATTTGTAGAAAATATTGACAAGCCACCTTTATTATTTATAGGCCAAATCCAACAATTTTGGGAGCTTACATATTGAATTCTACCAGACCGAGGAAATAAAAGTATTAAATATTTTACTCTCCCGAATGGGAATCGAACCCACAGCTATCGCGTTTACAAATAAGTTTGTGATCCTGCGCTAGGTCGACCTCAAGGTAATACATATAACTCCAAACAGAATTGGAACACGCAATATTCGTATTAGACGTCACCTCAATTGTTATATGAAATAATAAATTCATTGTTATAATTAAATAGTTGAGTTCCGACACTCAGCATGCAATACTTCCAGAATTCGGCATTTTAACACTATGTAGGCAGAATGGAGTATATTAACACTAGGTTCCCCTACCTACCACGCTGTGTGCGGGATACATCGTGAAATTGAAATAATTTAATATTTTCAAGATAATTAAAAGATTATTTACCAGGCTCGGCGGGTTCGGTAGGAGTCGGATTTTCATCACCACCGCCTTTCATCATCTTCAGAATATGTTGCTTCTCCTTAGCGAGATGCCTCTTGCCGTTTAAGTGCATCGTCATTTGGTCAGTGCATGTCACTGATGTCTAAGCATACGAAAAATAACGAATACATTTATTTATTACTAAAATATAATCATATTATTTAGTAAATACAATAAACCCAAAGCAATTGCTTATGCCGTCGTTGCAACGTCTCAGCATCTGAATGTAAACGCAACGGTTGCGGGCTTAAATCCCATTTCGGGTAATGAATTATTATCATTTCAAGCGCGACGTTGAGTTCCGCCCCTCAAAATTGGGTGATTGGAGAAAAAAAGTTTAATAAGTTTCTAAAAACAAAAAATTAAGAATAATCATAAGAATACAACAAAAATAAAATGTAACTAATATATATATACCTTGCATATATCACAAAATAGTTCAGATTGAACCGATTTTGTGTCTTTACGGTTTTCGTTGACATAGGCTTCTTCCGAAGACTTCAAATGTTTCTTCTCACGACGGATAAGTTGGTCACTGAAATAATGAGAAATAAAAATTACATGACTTAAAACAACACGCTCTGTGGCCATCCGAACTCGAATATCATGAAAGACCCTCACTAGCGTGACATCTGAGCGTTGAATTTATATAATTGTAAAAGTACTTCCGAAATTATGTTTAATTATAACTTTATCAATAAACATAACTAAAATAATAGAAGATTTTTAAATTTACTGATGTATGAATATAGTAAATATTAACTTAAAATTAAAATAAAATCCTTTTCAACTTATGATTATTTGTAGTATTACTTACACTCGGTCTTGCATTCCTATTTGAAGCAAAAATGGGTTCTTTGGCTTCTTTCTTCCGTCAACAATCCTGTATAAATGAAAAAAATGTGTTGTTATTTTCCAGTCTATATGTTAACTTTCAAACTAAGAGCGTGTAATATGTTTTAAAAGAGGTAAGCAGTAACTATGATCGTAGGTACAGTGGGTTAATTCTAAACAGATATTGTGATATAATACAAAAACTTATTTTTTCTGTATGAAATAGTAGTTCCTGAGATTAGCGTTTGTTTGCCAGAAAGAATTTGTTTACTTTAATCCAGATTATATAATGTTAATTAGTATTAGAAGTATACATGATGACGTGGACAATAATAAAATATTAAAAACTTCTTTTTGTTCAGCTTCACGCTGAACAAAAGCTGTAGCTGTAGCCGCTGTAGCGGGGTAGGCAGGGGGGAACCTTATGTTAAGACACTCAGTTCCCCACTTTCTGCCGAGTTCTGGAAGCATTACGTGTTGAGTGGCAGAACTCAACGCCGCCCTTTGTCCCAAAATCAGAGCGAAGAAACGGAAATATAAACGTAAATAAATATTTCACTTCCTCGAGTGGAGATCGAACCCACAATCGTCGCGTTACAGTCACATCTTTGTGCCGTTGCGCCACGACGGCTTTGATGGCTGTAATTCGATACCTGTTAAGTAGTATAAGAAAATGTAATGTCATGAGTGTCTTGTAAATAGTTTCTCTTTACTATCTATCCTTCACATTGTATCCCGCATATAGCAGGGTATGCAAATGGAATCTAGTATTAAGATCTACATTCCCCATTTTCCGCCGAATTTTCTTAGAAAATATTAATAAATAATAATTCATTCTTTCGAGACGAGATCAAACTCACAACCGTCTCGTTAGTCACACCCTCGTGCCCCCGCCCTGCACGATAACGGCCGATCCTGCCTTTACTACCATTCTATAAAAAATTGTAATCATCACAAAAACTTACGCTCTGTGCGCTTTTCCCAAGTAGTGGGAGTCAGAGTGAACTTTAGATGTGATGTGCACATCACACAACTCGCAGTATAAATCACGGGCTTTAAATGGTATCTGAAAATAAAATTATTTATATTCTTTAATATAAAACAAAACAGTTTGACTAAAAAGAAATATAGCTTTGGCTTAGAGTGTGAGCCTTGCCAAATTCGTTTGTTTTTTTCATTATCATATACTCGTACATTAAAAAATACAACATCCATCTTTATTTTATTTTAGAGTAGCGACCCTCGTGGACACCCACTAAGAGGGACTTAAACGTTTGTATAGATTTTTATTAAAATCAGCACCGGTTTTTATGAAATGTGAAATTCAAACTCATAAAAATATTTAATTGAACACATGTTGGACAGTTTTATAGAATTCATCCTCTAAATTGAAAATAATTTCATAAATATATTTAATAAATATACATATAGTTCAAGCGGACGAAGCCGCCCAGGCCGGCTAGTAAACTATAATTTAAAAAAAACTATAGACTAAAATTGTTATTTAATGTTTTATTTTATTACAAGTGCCTTTTTTAACTTTTGTGCAATTTTAAACGGGAAAAATATTCTAAAAATTATATAATACAATTTTATTAATACTTCACGTCAATAACAACGTGAAGGTTGACAATTTGATCCAATGTAACTTTCTATTTTGACGACAGCGTTCACATAAGTTCCACTTGAGCCAATCTCTTAGCAATAACCAAAAGTTATTTGCCAATAGCTTGTCAAGTGAAAGGTACATTTTATATACACAATATTTTTTTCTCAATTTTCTTTTAATATCATTATGTGAATCGAAACGTCGTCAAAATGGCTACGGAAAGGTTACTTGTACAAATTGTCTAGTTACCTCTTTGTTGCGGCGGATCCCAAACTCAGACTGTTGGGTCAACCATTTTTTCTGATTCTTCAGATGATTTTTGGATATATAATGAATGCGAGCTGTAAACAAATTAAAAGGTAGCTGGGATAGTTCTCAAATAAAAATAAAATAAACATCATATGTATAAATTATATTAGTTTATTCAATAAGAAAACCACTCTGCAATTCAAATTGTAAATAAATACAAACAAGGAAAAATACATAAAAACAAATTTGTGATTATATTTTGGATACCTATAGATTTTTTAAAGTAATTAATAAAATGTTTACTGTGTTTCAAATCTATTTTTAAGAGCTATTATAAATATATATTGTACAATAATTTATATTCCTTTTCAATGGTATGGATGCTTTTATTTCGGTAATTTAGTTAAATTATCTCATACTTATGATTGTAAAAGATTACTTATAAAATCTTTTAATTAGATTGTATCTATGATAACTCATTTAAAAATATCAGTTGATTTTTTATTTATAGATATGTCCTGTTTATAAGTGCACTTAACGATGAAGCATTATAAAGAAGTTTAATTTTCTTTATAAAAATATAATAATACTTACATATAGCAAAAGAGTCCAAACCCTGAGCACAGATACCGCAGTACTCAGGTTCGATCAATGATACCAACTCACGGGGCAAGTTCTTGACGTTATCTTTCCCAACCCCACATCCTAAAAAAGTCATGAAAATTGTGAATTTTATACACAGTCTCATTATTTTTTGTACACTCTATTCATCCTCTTAAAATTGTCAGGTAAAGCTTAAAGGAGGTTCCTTTCGGAGGTTGAAAGATACTCCATTCCCGCACCTTCTGCCAAATTCTGGCATTGGGTGTAGAGTGGCGGAACTCAACGCTGACACCTCGACAAATTAATCTTTCTAGACAACTTTCTTTGTAGACAAACACATTTTTATTATATTTTAAATTAGTATGTATCCAAACATTCACTCCCATTCCATAGCAATTACTGAAAGAAAAGGACATTATTGATGCGAATTTGGCTCAATGTTACATTAATATTATTTTCGTTATGACAGAAATACCCTAGCAAATACTACATAATATATAGTGTAATACAATGCCTTCTATTTTGGAAAAAAAAATTATGTAACTATGTGTAAATACAAACAAAAATTGTGAACACAATACGACGAAGTGTACGACATCCTCCAGCTAGGAAGGGTGACAACCACCATTGCCAGAAATCCAAACTTTGGGGGGGACATACTGATTTTTGCCCTAAATTTAAATATCTTGAAATAGCCAGACATAGGCCTACTTCTCGTGAGTTATTCCACGTACATAGATAATTAATTATTACAATACCAGATACAAATGTTCCACGTTTCTCCTAGACAAAATCTGACAATACAGGTGACATTTTCAAAGTGGATGATGAAGTTCACAGGTATGCAACTTAAAAGACTTATTTATTAGTTATATATGCGTATATGACATGGACAGGCTGATGATGATGATGATTTATAAATATTGAAGTTTTGTATTAAATATGCAATAATGAATATTTAAAACATTATACTTACGTAGCAAATATCTAATGGTTTTGTCCTCTTTCGTATTTTTTCTTCGGGGTCCACCAGGCCCAAAGCCCTGTCCCCATGAGAAATTACCAGGTGCTTGTTGAAACATTGGTGGAGGTCCATAATCCATTGGAGGGTAGAAGTTCCCTCTGCCTCCAAAATTACGGTTATTATATCCACCTGGTGGGCCATAGCCTCCACTATAATTTCCATAAGCATTGTTGTAGCGATCATTCCTGTAATTTATTTCAATAACAATATATATTTTGAGGACAGTCAAGGTACATCAGTCCACATGT